>JAVJHY011891378.1:0-33790 GCA_035593235.1 Phascolosoma agassizii
TGTGCCTATGGCCTGCATTGTTCCACCCCGCGGATCAGGAACACTGCACAGATCCTCGTGATCATGCCCATTGTCGTACCGGTGATCCTGATCGCCGTAGGCGTGTTCAGCCTTTATGCCAAGCTGGGGCTCAACTACACGCTTACCGGAATTGTGATCGCCCATACCGCGCTGGCGTTGCCCTTTGTGATCGTGACCGTAATGTCGGGCTTGCAGAACTACGATTTCGATCAGGAATTGGCGGCGCGTAGCCTTGGGGCATCGCGGGCATATGCGTTGTGGACGGTGACAGTTCCTCAAGTCAAATTCTCGATCCAGACAGGGGCCTTTCTGGCCTTCATCACGTCGCTGGACGAGGTGGTGATTTCGATGCTGGTCTCGGGCGGGGAAAATGCCACAATTACCCGCCGCATGTTCAATTCACTGCGCGATCAGCTTGATCCGACCATTGCAGCGATTTCCACCTGCCTGATTGTCGTGTGGGTAGCGTCGCTCAATGGCGTTCAGTTGTTTGATCTCATCGGCACTGACCAGCGAGTAGGCTTTTCCTGAGGCGCCTGCGCGCCCGGTGCGCCCGATTCCACTAACCGTGAACCAACCCCGCAAGATTTAATGACAACTTTATTGATTAGACCCGTGATGGTATTGAGTACCTGATGTCGTTGGCGAACTTGGGCGTTCCAATGATCGGTTGGAATGAGGTCGAGAGGGGCACTGGTTTGCACTTCCGCGTGTTTAATATTGAGGATGCCGCCGATGCTTGTTACCTACGTAGTCGATAATGTTCCGTTATCAATTACGCGGGCTTCGAGTTCGCGCATCTGGCCTGCGCACCATCGCGATTGCGAGTTGTATTGGAAACGATAGAACGGCACGAAAAACACACGCACTTCTAGTGTCATCATTTGAATGAGCGGTGAGGCCGTGCTCATCAACGGCGAACGTTGTGACATGTTCACCGATTGTTTTGCCATTGCGAACCACATCGAACTCGATACGCTCGCCATAGGTATCTATTTGATGTTGGGATAGGCCGGTTTCACAGACAACGGTCGTTCGAATATGGTTAGGTGCTGGAATCATACTAAGAAAGATACGTCACCCCGGGATAACTGGATCAATGTCGCCGGCCACCGCAGTCAACAAATAGTGTCGGTGGTGGCGCACGAATGTAAGTATTGCGAACGCAGTACGGATAGTCGGCTAGGGGATCGGTACCTATGGCTCCGATAATGTAAAATGGGCGTATTAGGATGAATTTAATCGTATTTACCTTAACGAGAATAGATAGATGAACGAAGCAGTAAGCCCCACATCACTGCGAGAGTCTGGGCAGGTAATTCGCGATTACGAGGCGATTGTTATCGGCGCGGGAGTTGCCGGAATCTATCAAATCAAGAAGTTAATTGATCTCGGACGCCGGGCCGTTGTGCTGGAAGCGAACGACGATCTCGGCGGCACCTGGTACAACAATCGGTATCCCGGCGCGCGCTTCGACTCTGAGAGTTTCACTTACGGTTATTCGTTCTCCGAGGAATTGCTCAACGAATGGCATTGGACCGAACGGTTCTCGCCGCAACCGGAAACCCTACGGTATTTGAATCACGTGGTGGAGAAGTTTGAGCTCCGCGAACATATGCGTTTCGGATGTCGCGTCGAAGCAATGACCTTCGACGACGAAACGGATACGTGGACCTTGCGACTGACTGACGGGCGGGAGTTCACCACGCATTTTGTGATCACGGCGCTCGGCGTTCTGTCGATACCGACGATGCCGAAAATCAAAGGTATGGATAGCTTTAAGGGAACCTCGTTTCATCCGTTCAACTGGCCGCATGAACCCTTCGATCTTGCCGGTAAAAGCGTGGCGGTGATTGGCACAGGCGCTACCGCGATCCAGTTTATCCCCGAGATCGCTAAACAGGTGAAACACCTCACGGTTTTTCAACGCCGCCCAAACTGGGCCGCACCGCTTAACAATGGTCCCATCTCAGCTGAGGAAATGTCGACGATCCAGGCGCGCTATGATGAAATTTTCGCCGCGTGTGCGCGTACGCCCGGCGGGTTCGAGCACGAACCGGATCGCCGAAAATTCTACGACGTTACTCGCGAAGAACGCATTGAGTTATGGGATCGCCTATACGACGGTCCGGGGTTTGGGATCTGGCTCAGCAACTTCGTCGAGATATTTACCGACGAGGTGGCGAACGCGGAATTCTCCGATTACATCGCGGATCGGATCCGTGCACGGGTAACCAACCCTGGACTCGCCGAGAAGCTAATTCCCAAAGACCATGGGTTCGGCATACAACGCGTTCCGCTCGAAACGAATTACTTCGAAACGTACAACCGCGAAAACGTCGAACTCGTAGATTCTGCCGCGACGCCAATCGAACGTATCACCCCAACGGGATTAGTCACTACCGAGCAGGCGTTTGAATTCGACGTGATTATATACGCCACGGGTTTTGATTCTTTCACCGGAGCGTTCGATCAGATCGACATTCGTGGGGCCAACGGTCACAAGTTAAAAGATAAATGGTCCGATGGCCCAATTACGTATTTAGGATTGATGATCAATAAACTCCCAAATCTGGCGATGATCGCTGGACCGCAAACGGCGGCTACGAACTTCCCGCGCGGCGCCGAGTTAGCTATTGATTGGACAACTACGCTACTGGAACACATGTGGACACATGGGTATAACCGTTTCGAAGCAGAAGCATCGGCGGAACAGCGTTGGTTTGAGCACGTTAAAGATATGTATCGGGGATTGTTATTACGCAAGGCGCAAAGCTGGATAACCGGTTACAACTCGAATATCGAGGGTCACGAATACGGTAAAACGCGCTACAACATCTACAACGGTGGCGGCCCCAAGTACGCTAAAACCCTCCGCCGGGTCGTCGAAAAAGACTACGACGGTATAACAATTTCTTGAAATATATTGTGGTGTCTTACGCGACGGCGAGCGGTGTCCGGTTGCTCGATGTTCTTGGCACCGCAAAATCGTCATTACCATAGAGTATTTCATGTCCCGTTTTCTAATCGCTTCTTTGTATCAGTTCACGCCGCTTCCAGATTTTCGCGCTGTTAAGGAGTTGCTGCACAAGCAGTGTCGAGAACACGACGTTAAAGGCACGTTGTTAGTCGCAGAAGAGGGCATAAACGGGACCCTTGCCGCGCCCGAAGATCAACTGCGAGCGTTTCTTACCCAGCTCCGCTGCGATTCCCGTTTTGCAGAAATGGAACATAAAGAAAGCTGGTCCGAGGAGGCACCGTTTCTTCGTTTAAAGGTCCGTCTTAAAAAGGAAATTATTTCGCTTGGCGTCGCCGACAGCGATCCGACTAAAGCAGTCGGCACCTATGTCGCGCCGGCGGATTGGAACGCGCTTATCGACGAACCGGATGTCGTTCTGATCGATGTTCGTAATGCGTATGAAACTGCCGTCGGTTCTTTCGACGGCGCAATCGATCCGGGTATTGAATCGTTCAGCGAATTCCCCCAGTGGCTCGCTGGACGCACCGATATCAGCCCGGAAACACCGGTGGCGATGTTTTGTACCGGTGGGATCCGGTGTGAGAAGGCAAGCTCTTATATGCTGCAGCAGGGTTTTGAGAACGTCTATCACCTCCAAGGCGGGATCCTTAAGTATTTGGAGACGGTTGCGACAGATGCGAGTCAGTGGAACGGCGAATGCTATGTGTTCGATCGCCGCGTATCGGTAGATCATCAACTAGATCCGGGTAGCTACGATATGTGTCGTGCCTGCGGCCACCCGCTCACAACTGATGATAAAGCCAGCGCAAATTTCATCGAAGGCGTCGCCTGTGCGCATTGTTACGAGACGTCGAGTGATACGCAAAAAGCCGGATTCGCCGAGCGCCAACGACAAATAGAATTGGCGCGAGAGCGGAACGAATCTCATTTTGCTGTTCAGCCGGGCTCGGACGCCAATATCGAATGAGTTGCGACCGTCCGATCCTTTACAGCTTTCGCCGCTGCCCCTATGCGATGCGGGCTCGATTAGCGATCTGGCGTACGGAAATTCCGTGCGAGTTGCGCGAAGTGGAGCTAAGCGATAAACCGCCATCGATGGTGGCATATTCGGCCAAAGGCACTGTGCCGGTGCTCGTGCTGCAAGACGGCACGGTTATCGACGAGAGCCTTGAGGTGATGTTGTGGGCCCTCGAACAATCCGATCCCGATTCGTGGCTTGCGCCGCGCAATGGCGACCTAGCCCAGATGCTAGCACTGATCGAGGTGAACGATACCGAGTTCAAATCACATCTCGATCGCTACAAATACCCAAACCGATACGTTGGCGTCGATCCGTTGCATCAACGCGACGAAGCGATGCGGTTCTTGAGCGATCTCGATCAGCGAATTACGGCCAATATAAATCTCTTCGGGCCGCGTCCAGGTTTAGCCGATTTCGCTATTTTGCCTTTCGTCCGGCAATTCGCTAACACCGATCGTCCGTGGTTTGACGCGGCGCGGGCACCGGCGTTGCAGGATTGGCTCGAGCGTTTGCTCGATTTGCCGTTATTCCAGTCTGTAATGCTTAAATATCGTCAGTGGTGCGAAGGTGACGAATTGATCGTGGTGCCCTAAGGGTTATTGCATATCCGTGCGCGAGAGGCTTGACGGTGTTAAAGACGTCGCTAAGTGTCGTATTGATCAATTGGCGGCCGCAGACTTTCCCCAACGTTGCAGATGCTGCACAAGGGCTGCAAGCGAATCGAATTGTCGCGAGGTGGAGCAAAGGCTAAGGGCGAGAGTTTTCGTTCTTGAATCAATTTTGTCGTTTTCAAGCAACGCGCACGTGGTGAAACCGGCGACGCGATCGACGAAGCTAGCTTCGAGCACGCCGGTACCGAATCGGTAGGCGATTATCATTGCGCCGACGGCCTTTATGCAGGGTGCAACAGCCGATTCCTGTGTTATGGACTTGATGTACGCCGCAAGCATCGAGCCAAGATCGCACGCGACGTCGCCGTAGGAGATGCTTCGTTCAAATTCTCTGATGTGTAGGCGTTCGTCGGCAACGGAAAAAAACCGTGGTTCGCACGTCATATGCATCAATCGCCGTGGCGAATTAAGTGCGATTTTAGATAATTGACCATTGCGCCAATCATCCGCAGCCTCGTGCCCGAGTACTCGTTTTAGATTGCGGTACTTTGCCGACATCGACGCTTCCCACAAATCGCGATCCCGATCCGGTTCGTCCCAAAACGACTCGCCCGGCATGTCGAGATTGTGTAAGCAAGCGAGGAACTCGCCAATCAGACGGGCGGTGTCTCTATCGAAACGCCCCGCGGCGAGCGCCTGCGCTACCGATTGCCCGTCAAATTCTTGGGTGACGAGAAGACGCAGCCGATTATCGAAACCGCGAATTACGGGCACCTCGAATTTGTCATCAAGACTGGACGTGAGGTGACGCAGTACGCGGCGTTCCATGCCTAGCCGCGCAGCGGGTTTAGGGAAGTTGTCGGCTTCGAAGCTCGTCTTACCGACCGTATCGCCCGCATATTTCGCTCGGAATCTAGCGCCGGCACTATCGTGCCAAGTGAACTCGGGATCCGTGTTGTGCTCGCAAATCGCGGCGAGCTCGGGGCGCAGGTTATTTAAATTTCGGACTATCACAGGATACAGTTTGGCTTTGACCAGCGTCGCCACTGGCTCGCACGCGTTTAGTGTCGCCCGCCAAATAGACTCGCGTTGTTCTCGGTTAAGCGTGTCCGCCAATCCGTCGAAAAACAATTTCTGACCCTTTGCGCCCTGACTCACAGCGATGCGTTGAGACGTCGCGCGGATCGGATTCGCCGCTTCCGGGATAACTGCTACTTGCGCCGAAACGCCATGTTTAGCGCTCAATGCTGCAATCTTGGCGAATCGTTGGTCGCGGTTTTCGTAGTCTGCCCGTCCAATACCAAATAACAGCGTATGCGCCGTGGTGACGCGCTCAAAGACCCCCAATGCATGGTCGACGGCACGATGCTCGGCAATCTCGAGCGAAATTTTCTCAAGCGGGAATTGCGCGTACTCCAATTGTATTTGCAGCAAATTTCGCGCGCTGGCGCCAGATAACGCCTTCGCCGTGCCCGGGATCAATCGGGCGCGATTCGCTATCACGACGATCAGGAACTCAGCATTGGTCGATTCGAGGAGGTATCTAATCGCATGTAAATGCGCGGCATGCGGCGGTTTAAAAGAACCCGGATAAAGCGCCACTGTCCCCGCAGGCGGTAACTCGAGCATTGATTCCGCCAGCTAGAAGTTGTAGTTCAATTTAAATGCGAACTGCCAGGCGTCGTCGTCGTCAATAAACGCCTTCCCTGGTATAAAGTACGCGCCGACGAGTTCTAGCTCCCAGTGATCCCATTCTTCAATACCGACAACAACGTTGAACTCGTTGCCTAGGTCACGGGACCGTCCGCTCACATCGCTACGCAGTCTTAGCGAATGTGCGTTGTTCTTCTCCGCTTGACGATAGTAGTGATGAAGCAACTCCACAGAGCTCTCATTGGCGAACCTAAACCCCAGCGCTAATGTCGAGACGCTTAGATTTTCTAATTTCGGATCGGCAAGTTCACCGTAATAGCGAAAGCGATCGACGCCTTCAAATCGTCCGTTATTATCGTTTAGGTCGGTTTCGCGGAAGAAGTTATCACCGTCTTTATCGCCGCTACCGATCGCATACCCGAGCGTTACTGTCGGGCGGTACACATGCCCCCAACGTACCTCATTCCAAGAGAGCGTGGCACCTAGATCGAGGGCCTCCCCGGAACGATCGCCGGCAGCGGCGGATTCCACGATCACCCGATCGTCGTCAAAGTCGTCGAATTCATAACGTGTTTCCTCACCGCGTACGAGCGCCCAATCGAGCCAGTAACGGACGTCGATTTCCTTTGCCATCTCGACTCTTCCGGAAACTCGCGTCCCGAACCACGTGAGCTCGGCGTCGTCCTCGTCTTCACGACGCGCAGCGACGATCTGACCCGTACGGTTTGTATCGGAATGGTCGTTTTGATGGAGGAAGAACGCATCGAACGTTAACGCGGAAGAATGGCGCCACTTGGCGCTGGCCAGGACCCGGAAGATATCCCGGTCTTCCTCGAATGCGTGTCCGGCATTCAGGTTTTCTTTGAACATTTGTTCGGCGACAGCGACATCAAATTGGTAACGGTAACTGGAATAAAAAACCCGGATTGCATCGAGGTCTGCGTCCCACCACCATTCGCGATCCTCGGCGAAATTTTGTCGGCCAACTTGAATCGAAAGCGGTGTATTAAAGGGCTGGTCGAGGTACACCCACATTTCGCCCCGTTCTATCTCCGTCTCTTGCTCATCCAGCGACACCGGCAGGTTGTATTCGCGCGTATGATTTCCTTTGATTTCCAAGAACGCGGAAACTGTATCGTTAAATTGGAAGGCACTTTCGATTTGGAATCCTTGCTCAATCTCGAGCTGGGCGTCGTCAATCCGTGAGTCGAGGTCTCGGTCGCCGAACACCTCAAGATTCCATTCCAATTCGCCGCCGACCGTGATCTCAACACCGCCGATTTCGGAGGTGAATTGATCGTCAGGACGTCGGTCATCTAAACGGCGCAAGCGGATGCGCCCGTTGCGATACAGGCTTTTCGGCGCCCATACTGGGATACTGGCGATCGAAATTTCGTTTAAATTGGCACGCCGTTCAGATTGCGTAACAGTCCCGATAATTTCCACCGCGTCTGCCGAATTCAACTCGGTTTTTTCGATGTCCGAAATGACGAGACGGGTAGTCGCCTCGCGTTTACCGCGTACGAATACCGCTGACCCAACACTTAGTTCGCCGATCACAGCGTTGTGCGCATCGGTCCATGATAAGCGTGCCGGACCGATCACGAGTTCTTGGTCATCGGTAGATAGATGACTGATGACGCCACTTATCGAAAAATGATTGACATCCTTATTTGGATCGCGCTCCTTGAGTTTGTGCACGGCCAATCGTTCACCGTCCCAAATACCTTCGACTTTGAGACGCTGCTCGATCGCCTGAGAACTTAGAGACCAGCTGCAGCTAATCAGCAAAACAGTGAACAGCCTTCTATTCATGCTGCGTTTTGCGATGACGGGTCGAGGCCGACCACGAGATCGATCATGGACGAGAACTCGACCTTGCCGGATTCGACCAGGATACTCATAAAACGCGCAAACCGACGACGCTCGTTGTCGTCCATTTCGGCGTGGTGGAGCATCACCCCGGCAATATCGAACTCGCAGATTAGTGCCGCCGTGTAGTTACAAAAATCTATATAATTTAATCGATTACCGCCGTGTCCTTTCTGCCAATCTATGCATACCGGCAACTCTATCACGGATGGTGAGGTCAACAATTCGGAACCGGTAATTCTCGACAATACGTCGATTCCCGCTCCGGCAAGCGCATCCAGTGTTGCGGTAGTGCAACGATTCCAAGGCGGCGTGAAAATGGGGTCGAGGCGATCACCGAAAGTCTGCCGCAGCAAGTCATTTCCACGCACAATATCGTCGCGTTGTTGCGCGTCGGTTCTATCGCTACCAAATTCGCACTTACGCCCCGCGACTTGATGATTTATGTGTGCAAAGCCATGTTGGTGTAAACGTAGCTCGCCTGCGCCATCACACAGCGCCATCAGTCGAGAAGCATTTTCGGGATTGATCGCCGCCGGAATTACGGCAATGTCGATCGGGAGTCCGAGCGCGACGCATTGCTGAGCTAACACTTCGAGACGTTCGATCGACCATGGTGCATCGTCATCGCGAATAAATACTTTCGTCGTCGTGGTCTTCTCTGCGAGTGCCGCCGAGATTAAATCGTAGTCATCCATGTGCGACTAGTTGGCCCACGAGGCGAGTCGTACGATGCACGCCGCCGATGTCGACCGAGCCACATCGCGGTTGTATAAAGGCGTTTTTTGCCGCTCGAACAAATGTGTCGATACTCAATTCCGATTCTCGCAACATAACGCTCCGCCCGATCTCAGCTAATCGTTCGGCGCGCTGCAATTGTTCGTTCTCTTGTTGTGTTTCAAAGGGAATAAACACTGCAGCCGTTTGCGCCGCGAGCACATCGGCGGCGGTGTTATAACCGCATTGACTAATCGACAAACTACTGTGCGATAACAAACGTGCGAATTCATCGACGAAACTAACCACGGTTAATCCTGGTTCGGAAGTGACGCATTGGCTGCGCGTATGATCACTGAATGGCCCGCTAACGATCGTCATGTCTAGGCCGAGTTCTGATTTGATCCGCGGAAACGCTCTAGCCGCGGTGTCGATAATTTGCCGGCCGACGCGGCCGCCGCCAGCCGACACAACCACCCTCGAATCCCGTCGTTCTAAAGGGCAAATGTCGAGTGGTGCAATAAACCCCGTGTAATGGATTGGAATCGAAATGTCTTCGTAGTTAGACAAAGATGCATTTAGCCCAATAAATTCGGGATCTGCGTGGACCAGTAGCGCGTCGAATTCGCGATTGAGCGTATCCACCGCCCGACGCTCGAATCTCGCTTGGTCTTTACGAGTCGTCACCAAAATGTCTCGGACACTGCAAATGACCATTGATCTGGCTCTCGTACGGGCGTTTCGAATTAACGCCGATACTTCGGCCGCAAATTTTTTTCGACCAAATGGATACATTTCAATAATCACGGCGTCAGCCGCGACGCGCGTTGCTACGTCGGCAACAATATCCGCGCGAGTTTTGAGTATGTCTGTCGACGAGTCTTGGCCGTGTGGGTCGTACAATTTCCCCTCTAGATTCATGGATAGGGGCGGCAGGCAATGTACTTTAATTCCATCTGGCAAGTTAAGTTGCGGTGGTATTTCCCCGCCGGAAATTAGGGTTACCGGCCCATCGTTCGAGAAGGCCGTTGCCAAACGCAACGTGCGCATTAAATGACCAAGGCCGATAGAATGATGGCAATACAGGAGCGTCCTCAATCTCAGTCACCTCGCGACTAGCCGAGTAGGGCGCCTGCGTTACGGAGATTACGCTGACACTTAACGGCAGCAATCACGTGATCGATGTGCTTTGCAGCCTTGAACGCCTTAGCGAGATGTTTGTGAGCCCGATAATAATTCATTAGCGATTCATCAAAAGGCGGGAGCCCGGCCAGGAATTCCCGCTTCACCGTTTCGCTAGTTGCCCCGGGCTCATAATCCCACTCAGCAATAAACGTCGCGATATCAAGTTCCGCGTGGCCCATGGCGGCACGGTCAAAGTCCACCAAACCCAGCTCGCCGCGTGCTATTAACCACTGATGACTATGCAAGGATCCATGGATAGGCACACACGATCGATCGGCGTGTCGAATCGCCAGAGCTCGAGATTCGAGATTTATCTCGAGCGTGTTAACCAATGATTCGATATCGGGAAATTTACGTTTGATAATATCCAAATAGCGTTGTGAGCGAGCGCTTTGCTCGTCAATACCAAAATTCGTAGCAAAGGCAACATTACTTTCGTGCAGACTTGAGACGGCTCGCGCCATTTTTCCGACCAAGGATGTGCCGTTCGATGCGCTCTTCAAGTTGGGTTCGATTCCGTCTATCCGTTGCTGCATGAACACGCTCGCCGATCGATGCTTTGCTAAAGCGACGCCATTTTGAAATTGGAACTCATCGCGTGCGCTGTTTAATGCATTCAAGTTCTTGACGATATTATTTACGCCGCTAGCAACACATTTAATAATTACCTTGCCGTAGCGCGGATCGCATGCTGCGATGGTTATTCGTTTCCCCGGGCGATAGCGCAGAATGTCGTACGTTGCATATTCGGCTAGTACCTCGCGAAGCACGGCAATCGCTGGATCGTCGAGCACGTTATAAAGTTGCATCGTACCAATGTTAGGTAAATCGATTGGCGTGCCGGCCGGCCACACTGGATGCGGTCGGATGATCCTCATTTCCTGCTTCTTCGTCGCGTGCCTAAATACGAACACCGGCTCGTCGTTTAGGTAATTCGTTTGCGTGGCTGGCAGCCAATCGTCGCCCAACGCGGCGCTCAACGTCCTGGTTGTCGGTAATTGGCGTATGTCACCCATGACTCTTATCCTCGAACTCGCGCGGCACCTTGTCCGTCGCGCCGAACGTTATGATGTGATCTGCGAGGTGTAGGAGTTCTTGTTCATGGCTAACGACGATCACAATGCGGTCTTGTTTCGCTTGCTCTAGGCGTAAAGAGATAATCCGCTTGGAAGATAAATCAATATTCGCGTAGGGTTCGTCAAGAACCAGCACCGGCCGGTCGGCGAGTAGGGCGCGAGCCAACAGCAAGCGCGCTCGTTGCCCGCCGGATATCTGGTCGCCAGATTCATCGATCGGCGTGTCTAAACCGTGTGGTAGCCCATCGATAAGATCGAGTAAACGAACATCGAATAATGCCTGGCGGATCCGCTCATCATTCAAGGTCGGGCGTAATTCACTCAGCACTTCACGAAATGAGCCGGCGAACAAGTGCGGGTTTTGCAGTACGGCGGCGAACTGCGAGCGTAGCGAAACGGGTTCGACGGCCGCATAAGGGATCCCATCGGCGATTAGTTCGCCGTGGTCAGGGGTATCAAGGCGTAGAATTAGCCGCAGCAGTGTCGTTTTGCCGCTGCCGCTCGGGCCAACAAGTGCGGTGCATTCCCCACGTCGGAATTCGGCAGTGAGATCTCGAATCGACGCCGTCGAGTTGCCGCGGTAATGGTGGGTTAGCGCGCGACACTCGATCCGACGTAAATCCTCGATTACCGCAGCGTTAGGATTAAGTGGCAAAGCTAGCTCCGCGGTAAATACATCTTCAAGGCGTTCCGCGCGTGCTAGCCCGCGCGCGATGGACGACGCAATTTCGTTGATTTTTTCGATTGGCTTAAGGAGTTGCGTGAGGTACGCGAGGCAGACTGTCAGCGCGCCGAGTGACAGCGTGTTGTCAACCACAAATAGACCGCCGACCCCGGCAACTAGGGCTAACGCGAAGCCCGCGAGGATTTGCGAGTTGCGTTCCAGGCGTACGGCGACCCTCACTTCGTTCACACCGGCTTCAAGCGCGGCGGCTGCATTGGCAACATACCGTTGCCGAGCTGAGCGTTCGAGACCCATGGCTTGCACGTGCTCGATGCCGTTTACGGTTTCTTGGGTTAGCGCGGAGACGTCACCTTCGAGTTCGCGCTTACGCTTGGCGGCGTCTTTTAGTTTTGGGCCAAAATACAAAACCAGCAGAGCAAATAGCGTTGCCGTCGTTAGCGCAACGATACCGACGGTGGGGTTGAGATAAAACGTTCCGCCTAATGCGCCTAGAGCAGTCAATAAATGCTTGAGTGCTGATGGCGCAGTTTTGCAAAACAAACGACTAACTTGTTGTACATCGCCGGATAAGCGTAAGGTGAGTTCGCCCGAACGCTGCGCGTGGCGTGAAACTCGACTCAAACGGTAAATCCGTTGAATCAGTGCGTCCCGTAAACCGTAGCCGAAGCGTTCGCGCACGCGCGCATGCAAGATTTTATCAATACCGAGGGTGACCGCAGTCGCCCCGGCGAGCAATGCCATCGAGACCGCGAGAATGACCACTTGCTGTCTCGGTTCGAAGCCGGTTAGCCAGGTCGTTTCTACCCGGTTGGTTAGTACATCATCGATTAAGAATTTAATCGGCCAGGGTAATGCGAGCGATAAGGCGACGCCCAATATGGATAACGTATAAGCAAGTGCGAGTAGACCGCGTTCTACAAACAGGTACGGCACGAAGCGCCGCACGGCGAAGTGCCGAGCGTGATGATTCGAAGTACTCGGATCGGCTTTATGCATCAGATCGTCCCGCGACGCTTAGACACCAGGTCGCGATTTCCAGAAACTGCGCGACCTCGCCATCTGTCGAGACTTTACCGCGCGAAATACCGCGGGCAATCCTTTCCGTTACCATCTTGGTCGCGAGCAGTGCAAGGGAACGACGTAAGGCGACGGGGGTTCGTGCCGCCTGGTTGTAGGTCGCTATGAATGCTGGGAACGAATCCAAAACCCTCGAAACCGACTGCTGTTCGCGGATTGCGATCCACAATTTAAAGGCAAAGAAGCTGGCTAAGTCGTGTTCAGGCGGCCCGATTGCTACTTGGTCGAGGTCGATAATTCCGGTTAGCCCACTGTCTAGGGAAAATAGATTGCCGAGGTGAGCGTCGCCGTGTAGGAGGCAGTCATTTCCGGGCGTCGTGTCAGCTAAGAGCATCCGAATTTTTGCTACAACTCGCGTAACCAGTTCGGCATATGATGGAAGTACGCTTTCGACGAGCGATATTGTTCGGTCAAGATTATCGTTGACGGGATCGTCGAGTTTTGTCGCCGCATCTGCCGTCAAAGCATGGAAGCCTGCCAAGGCTTGGGCTGCACGGGTCGCCGACAGCGCTTTCGATGGATCCCGCGGTAGCGCGGACTGCAATAACATTCGGTGTTCAGCAAGATACATCGTTGATGTTGGGACTGCGATCAAACCGCCAGACGTTTGTCGGGCGAGTTGTCGCATAATATCGGCCGTGCGCGCGCCAACATCATCGTAGTAAATTTTTAAGTAATAGGTTTCTTCGCCGTTAGACGAATCGACAACTAAGCGGGCCGTGTAACTATGCTCAGGGACGAAATGCGCTAAGTCGAAATGCTTAAGGCGAATATTGCATTTAGCTTCTAATATTTGGCTGAGTCGTTGTCGATCCGCGACAAGATCCAGATCGAGTTTTCGTTCCGCAGGACATACCCATGCAATAGCATTCGCATCGTGCATCATAAAAGTATGATGCGGGTGCATGCGTCGCGCCTTCGCAAGGCGGTTATACAGTTTGTGTTGGGGAAACACCCTAATTCCGACGGGTTGACCGCCTGCGCTAGAGACGAGGCCAATAACCAGCTTTTCCGTCGGTCTATATCGCACGTTAGTCACGTGATAACTACAAGCCGATGCGCCAAGCAGCTGCCGCGGAATGTTAGTACTCATTTCGGTGGTAAGGTTCTTTACCGTCAGCTTACCAATCGTCGGTAAGGTCGGATCGTCACGGTACAATGAAAATTCCCCGCTAAACATTTTGTGCCTCAATGGGTAGCGACCAATCGCCATCACCGGCAATTCCCGAAAGCTGCATGGCACCATGGTTTATTGTCCAGCAATCTCGGCGGTTATCGTCGTTTATCGTTAATGTTCTTTGTTTTGGTGCATCGATTATCGAGACCCTTGGTGGGACTTGCTGAAAGGGGTAAAGGAGCGTTAGAAAACAGTGCTCGTTCGCCGTCGCTCGAATGCAAATGCGTGGCGCTGTCAGTTTTTCACCATATGCATTAGAAACAAACCCCTCCTCAATCGAGGCGGATGCGCCGTGTGCAATTACCATTATCAGCAATCCCGGACTGTGGAGTTCAAGTGCGCCGCTGTGCAGGACTTGCGTGACCCGGCCACCGGCCATCGGCGTTAGTTGGAAACGCAAATCGTAGTCGTGTGTTTGTGTCGCTTCGAGGCGATCAGAAATTATCCAGTAACGGTGCGCCGGGAACCAAATTTCGCGATGATGGATTGCATCGTAGTTAGGGCTGCTAACGCGCCCGTGAACGTACGGAACCGAGCCCGTCAACCTCGACCCTACGAGTTCCGCGTATGGTCGCGGTAACAAAATTTTGCGTCGCGCACCTTGTTGTCGATAGATCGCTTGATCGTTATCATCAACGGTGATCGTATTGTGCGCGCGAGTTTCTCGAAAATGCGCGCGCCAATTATATTCACCACCCTCGTGATACGTATAACGCCCGGGATCGACAACGAGTGGATTGCCATAGGCCGCAATTTCGATATTCAGCGCATCGAGGTGGCCATGGTTGCCGGCGCCGATTTCCCCGCTATCGAATACGAGATAGCGCGCATCGGCAAACGACTCGGGACTATTCCATGGTGAGCGTAGAATAGTGTAACCACTTGCTGAGAATGTACGGCAATCGTGCTCGGGAGGCGTACCCTTGTTACCTCCCGTTGCGACGAATACGAAATCCGGTCGCTCGAATAGGCAATTACCCTGTGTCAGTAGGTCGCGGAAATCCCCGGGATCGGAATCCGACAACGCTGGTATTTTGCCGTCGGGGCGATGGATGTGCATTGCGAATTCGAGAGCGCCAATTATTCGTCGCTCCGTTGCAGTTGGGATCGGTATGCCGTTCGCTCTCGCAAGCGAAGCAAACAATAAGTAACTACGTAAGACGACGTGGTGGTAGTCCGTGGAGAGCTCGCAATGGACGCCATCTGCTAGAAGATCGGATTCGATATTGAGGATCAGTTCGCGCGTCGCGAATTCGCACCAGTATTTCGCACGCGGCAAATCGATGAATACGATCCCGGCCAAAAAAATTGCGTAAAGCGCAAGGGTTCGGTGGTTTCGTGTTGGCGCGAGATGACTGATCAGGTAATCGACCTGGGTTGCAATTGAGTTGATAAAGCGGGTTTCGAAAGTGGCTTCTAAAGCTGCCCCGTTTGTTTTGAACAAGGTCCATGCGTATATCCAGTTTTGAACGCGGCGAGCGGTGACGTCTGGCGCGATAAATGAGATCGGCGCCTGTTCTATCCAGCGTTCGATTAAATTGATGAAGCAATCACGATAGCTAACCTTCTGCCGTGCAACGTAGGCTCTAGCAAGCCCCGGTGCGTAGTAGAATTTGTGCAGTAGGATATGCCATTCGATGTCCGTCGACGGGTTTTCTAGCCAGTCGAAATCTCTACCGAGATCATATGACTCACCGTTAAACGAAAATCGCCCGGCGGCGATTTGATCGAGGTAATCGTCGCTGCAATACGCTTCGTCAAACTGCACCCTAATGGTGGCTAAGCGAGCGCTATCACTAGTTGTAGATGTGTCGTTACGACCGTTCGTGCGGTGTGACTCAGCCAACATGCGCGCTTGTTCCAAGGACGCGGTCGAATAGCGCCTTCAACACGTCGTGAGTGCTGCGGGCATCGAAGACGCTTTCGATGCGCTTACGTGCGGCGCGCCCAATTCGGTTGCAGCGAGGGGGGTCGGAAAGCAACGACTCAATGGCGTCGGCGAGCGCCGCGCTATTACGCGAGGGAACGATCACACCGCTAACGTCGTTTTCTACAAGTTCGGGGATCCCAGAGACGTCGGTTACCACAACCGGGAGTGCGCAAGCCATTGCCTCGGCCATGACGTTAGGGATTCCATCGCGATCGCCGTCGTCAAGTATGACGCAAGGCAATACAAAAGCAGTTGCCCGTTTGTAGACATCAACCAGTTCGCGTTGCGCGACCGGCGGCAACAAGTGAACATGTCGCTGCAATTCGGCTTGCTCGATCGCGGCAACGATGGCATTAGTTTGATCGCCGCCTTCACCAATAATGTCTAAGCTAAACGCCACGCCGCGATCGCGCAATTGTCGACACGCGTCGATTAAGTAGATAAAGCCTTTCTTCTCGACCATCCGTCCTACGGATACTAATCGGTTGGCTGTTGAACGACTCGGTGAACTTTCTTCGGAGCTTGGGAGAAACAGCTCGGTATTCAGGCCATGATAAATACCGTGAATTTTCTCTGGATAAGCGCAGCGTTCGCGTAAATGCTCGACATTGGTATTAGTGCAAGTAACGGCAAACGTGGCTGCGTCGAGTTTACGCTCAAGCAAATCTCCCGGGTTTAATCGCGCTTGGTAGATATCTTTCGCGTGCGCCGTGAAGCTAAAAGGCAGCGTGGTGAGTCGACTCACCATCCAGGCGATGGTGGTCGCGTCATGGCAGAAATGGGCGTGTAAGTGAGTGACCGCGCCGTCTTCCGCAATCCGGCGCGCGATATGAGTGGCGAACAAAAACTCCTTTAGAAATGTCTTCTTTATCGCCGCCTCAGTACTTGCGCGATACCTTAACGCACATGCAAGCGCGAATGTCGCGGTTCTAAGATAGGGCGCGGGACGCCTGCGTAACCAGTAGCGCTGGTCATCGATGAACGGCGGAAGATTTTCCCGCAACCAGCTCATCAAATTTACTCCCGATAATGAGCTCACGGCGGGCAAGTAATGCGCCGGGGGTAACTCGGCTGCGGCGGCCAATTTGTCGCCTTTTTTTATTGAAAATAATTTCAAATTCAGACCAAGTTCTTCGAGTAAGCGCACCTCGTTTGCGATAAAGGACTCGGACAGCCTTGGATACCCCTTGAGTATATAGGCGATTTTCATGCCGTTCTCTCGCCACGGTTAGCCATTTCACGACGGGTGTCTAGCATGTTGCAAAGTAATTGGATATTAACTTGCCAGTCGAAACGTGCCGTTATCGTCTTGCGTGCCGAGACGCCGAGTCGGGTGCTAAGTTGTGGGTCGCCGACGACACGGCGAATAGCATCTGAGAGCGCTGTCGGATCGTCTGGGGGCACTAGTAAACCGTTAGCGCCGCTATCAATGACTTCCGGGATCCCGGATACATGTGTGCTGATTACCGGGATCCCGCAAGCCATGGCTTCCAAGAGCGAATTGGGGATCCCGTCGCGGTCACCGTCTTCGGGAATTCGGCAAGGTAATACGAATGCAGTGGCGTCACGGATAAGATCTGGGAGTTCTGAGTGGTCGATTGGATCCTTCAGGCTCACGTGATTTTCGACCCGGCAAGTTCGGATCTGGTTTTCAAGTGCCGACTGCTGATCGCCGTAACCGATAATCTCGCAGCGTAGATCGACGCCCTGCGCGACGAGCGCTGCGCAGGCATCGATGAGTACATCAAACCCCTTCTTTTTCTTAAAACGCCCGATTGCGAGAATTAATGGTGCCGTGCTACTGGTCGATTGCGGCTTGGGACAGAATCGGTCGCCGTCGATACCGTGATAGATAAGATGTACGTGCTGCGCCTGTCGAGGGGCGATTTCACGCAAGAACTTCACGTTATAGGCGGTGCAGGTTGCGACGAACCGCGCGTTCCGTAAGCGTCTACGGACTATCTTAGGGCGCGTCATGTAGATGTCTTTAGCGTGTGCCGAAACGCTGAAACTTGCGTCGATCAACCGTGCGGCGGACTCTGCGAGTAGTGCCGGTTCTGAAATGTAATGTGCATGCAGGTGATTAATTCCGAACCGTTCACATTCGATCAATAGCGCGGCAAGTACACGCAGATTCGGTCGCTCAGTGATGCAAGTTTTTATAACTTTCAACGCCTGGCTCGGTCGCTTGTACAAATATCCGAGTAAAGCCGTGGCAGCGGCTAATGCGGTCGGCCTATCCAGATAGACAACTTGGGGTAGCAAGCGCGCTACCTCGGGCTGGCATTTTTCTTCGTTAGGTCGATCGATACTAAAAATGACAATATCGAGACCGCGCTCTACCAACGAATCTATTTCGCCGAGGATGAACGTTTCCGACAATTTCGGGAATCGTCTAACGAGTACGGCAATTCTTTCTTCGGCCATGATTTTTGTTGTTATGCCGCCCTAGCGTCGGCGACGGTTATAGATAGTTGACGTATGACACTACGCTGGTATTGCGTTTGCGAAGCTCAGCGGCGACTCGCTTTGTGCTTGAGGCACCATTCGATCGATAGCGCCGACTAAGCTGCTGACGCCGTTAAGATCAATGACGGACTTGTGGTCTCGCGTATTGCGTATCCCAGCGAGTCGGTGCTCGACTATTGGCCAAAGCTTCTTCGCCGATAGATCGTTGGGGTGGATCATGTCGAACAATCCCAGGTTCGACATTCTTTCGGCACGTATCAGTTGCTCTTTTACTGGTTCGGCACGCGGCACTACGATTGCGGGTTTGTTTAGCGTTAGGATTTCGCAGATGGTGTTGTAGCCACCCATCGAGACGACGAGATCGGCGGCTTCGACTTCGCTCATTGCATCGTCGCTAAATTCCCCGAGATGGCAATTCGGTAAGTTGGCGGCGGCATCGGTTAGGCGCTGGCGATCGTACAGTGAAAGCTCGGGTCCGGTGAGTATCAAAGTATGGTGCTCGACCCCCCGTTGCTGCGCTGATGTGAGGCCTGCCAAATACGCGTCGAGCAATGGCGCGCCATCTTCCCCGCCGCCAACCGTGACTAACACTAACGGTGACGTTCCAATTCCCCATTCGCGCCTGACTTGAGCGCCGCCGCGAGTACCCGCCGGCCGTCGCAGGTAACCGCAAAATTGAACTTTGTCGATTACTGCTTTGGGAAATTCGTATTCTAAGGGCAGATCAAACACATCTTTTGATCCCAGCACGAACACCGCGTCATAGAATGCGTCCAGTGCTTCATAGTATCGGTGTTGCTGCCAAATTCGCGTTGTTTGATCCGGGTCGTCCAAAATGTCGCGCAATAAAAGTGCGCACTTGGGACGCTTGCGCCGTAAACTCAACAACTCAAAGGCGGGCGCCAATTCGCGACCGACGCCTAGCGGTTTTTTGTCGACTAGGATGAGGTCGGGATCGAAATCCATACACGTGTGCTGGATAAGGCTAGCGCGCAGGCGAATGAGGTCACTAAAGCCGATCCCTAAACTCTTCACTCGGTAGCCGTCGGCATACGAACGATCGAGGCACGGCAGCTTTAGGTAATCGATTCCCGGCCTGATCCGAAACGCGTGGAGCATCGGCGATCCCGATATGATTAACACGCTGACGTCACTTCGATGTTCGACTAGATGATTGGCAACCACCAGCGCCCGTCGAATATTGCCGAGGCCTACCGTGTCGTGAGAATAGATGAGGATGCGTTTGCTTGCAGTGTTGAGCTCGCTATGACCCGCATCTACAGCATTGCCAATCTGTTCAAGATTAAAAATTGTCCTTCTCCCGTTCCCAAATTCGTCGCTAGGCGACCGGCTGCTCTCGCCACCGTGTATTGTTGGCCCTAATTAGCACATGCTCGGCACGTCTTGCGGTGCCGTAGGATGTCTTTGCTAGTTGTTAATCAGGGAAATTGGGAGAATGGTTTAAATACAGCTCGCAATTGATACGATTTTGTGACGAGTTACCTTTTTTCGCTGTAACCAAAACCGGGTGGGGGAAAGTTACTTGAGATTAGGCGCGACTAAAGCAATTGGATCCGGCCGAATAAATAAACTTAGTCTTTCGAGATCCAGTGACTTAGATCCATATCTTAAATACCGCCGCGTCTCATCGGCCGTGACATCTGGATACGCCTGTTTTATTAAAGCGATATAGCCCGATATCTGGGCGGCCGCGAGAGAGCTGCCCGAGAGGAAGTCGTAACGATCGTTCGGTACGGTGGTCAAAATTTCGTGTCCGGGCGCGGCGATGACGCGATCTAAGCCGATGATGACATTTTCGCTCGACACGGTATTCAAGAGGTCGCTGCTCCGAACCGCAATAACCTCAGGCATTGAAGCTGGAAAACCGGTCTCACTGTCATCAGTCGGTGGCACAGCAGCGACGACGATCACCCCGCGGCGGGTCGCTTCATGAATGAGTAATTTCAACACCGGATCGGTCGGCCCGGTTAGCGAAAGATTAATGACGTCAGCGTTCATGCGCAGCGCCGTATTCATCGCGAGTGCTAAAGTGAAGCTGTTGCAGCGGGCTTCAAACGCGCCGTCTTGTTCGGGCCAACAGGCTTTCAACGCGAGCAGATTGGAATCTGGTGCGATCCCGACAATACCCAGTCCATTGTTCGACTTTGCAGCAATGACGCCCGCGACCGCCGTACCGTGGGCATCGGTTAGAAACTCAGGCGATACGTCCGCTGCAAAATTTTCGTTCACCGCAACCTGTCCGTCGAGATCGGGATGGTGCATCGCTACGCCCGTATCGATCATTGCGATAGTAATATCGCGACCAGTCGCCAGGGTATGCGCGTGCGCCAAATTAAAATGCTTTGCCGATACTTGCATGTCGAAATACGGATCGGAATACGTATGGCTCATCGTTTGATAGGTCGCCATGCGCTGGACAACTGCGACGCGCTCATCGGCGTTCAGATCTTCGATGGTCGAATCGACGGATTGTTCATGCGGTACACGATAAACGGCACAGTGCATGCCGATCTCGCTGATCCGCCAGTCCGTAAGGAATTCGATGTGATGGCGTTGCCCAATGCTCGTCGCGATCTTCCGATCGTAGGTATTGGATTTGTAATCGCCTCGTCGGCGATACATGCTCATGCGAGCGCCACTCGGCACGTGACTGGTGATTTTGCCTTCATACAAGACCAATACCACCCGATCGGCGTCCGCCGCGCTCACGGCGTAGACCTTGCTTAGGTCGATATCGTGGTTAGCATCTGCGGATGCGTCGTTCGTTATTGCAAGGAGTAGTCCGAGCGCGAAAATTGCGAGTTGGGAAGATCGGCGAGGCGTGTAGTTCATAGCTGTGGCTTCAATCCGGAAAATGTCGATGTCGGTTCGGCGAATTTTATTTTCTCGTCGCTGCGCAACATGGCGATTGCCGTGAGAATCTCCTGATCTGTGGTTGATTCGTCGCCGATTGATATGGCGTACACGCCTTGTTTACTCGGACCGGATACAATCGTCGCGTTGAAATCGGCAAACGTCGCGGTCACGGTTTCGGCATTAAATTCTCCGGAGAATACAACACGTGCATGGTGCGTACTCTCGGTGGCATTCTCCGTTGACGTTAAGGTGCGGAAATCACCTGGCCGTGCGCTCGGGAACTGGTTTCGTTCCGTGTTATTTACCAGCATCACGATGCATACGGATACGGCCACCAAAACCGCTGAACTCGGAAAGCCTGGAAGCTTAAATTCGTTTAATCCGCGCTTGCGGAGCGCATCCAGAAAGCGAAGGCGAGGTCTTTGCCGTCGGCTCGACTTGTTAATGCGCGCGTCGATTTCGTCGTAGGCGTTTTCCATTTCGGGAACATTCATGCTGGAAGTCATTACCAAAGTGGCGAGCTCTTGTTGCGCCGTTACTTCCGCTCGACACGTCTCGCACATCGCCATGTGCGCGCTCATCCGTTCGTGTTCGGCTGGTGCCAAACTGCCGTTTAAAAACCAGGGTAGGAGTTCCCAAAATCCATCTTTGTCCTGGCACGTCGTCCGTTGCTCACTATTCATGATTGGCGCCGGCGCTCGGCTTGCCGCAGACTATCGTCGCTCGAAAGTGCCTCCAGCGCGGCTTTGAGATTTACCCGCGCGTGGAACATACGGCTTTTAATTGTGTTCTCCGGACACCCCATAACTTCGCCAATCTCCCGGTAATTAAGCCCATCGTAATAGGTCAGCTCGACGACTGTTCGATGATCCATCGACAAGGTAGCCATGGCAGCCTCCAGCCAATTTTCTCGTTCCACGGCCGCGCGCCAGTGATCATCGCTGGGCACGTCCGCGCGTGGATCTTCCCCCACCCCACGGTCCCGTCGCTTGGCGACTTGCGCTTTGGCCTTGTTAACAGCGATGCCAAAGATCCATGTAGACACTTTACTTGTGCCGTTAAATTTTGCTGCTTTGTCCCATACGACGTATAGGGTGTCATTGATTGCCTCTTGCACTCCATCGTCGTGCCCGAGTACTCGATAGATAAAACGGTATAATCGGTGAAAATACAGTTCGTATAACGTCTCAAACGCTTTTTTATCGCGCGTCACTATCCGTGCAATCAGTTCGGCCTCGTCGGAATCTTTCGGAAATGATTTATCCATGGGTTCGCAATCTAACGGGATTCGCCTTTCGTTTCAGGTAATTGGACCGTATCGATTGCAAATCGATGCCGCGGATTTAGATACTAATATTTGATGGATACTTAACTGTATTCCCCAATCCGACGAAAAGGTTCAAATTGATTTTGCTGGCGTGAGCGATGCGAGCCGATTGGCCGGCCACGGTGGGGTGAGGATTTTAAAAACCGACCGAAATGCTGATGACATATTTCGCCGGGTCGTACGGTAGTTCTACGGACAAAAAATGTCGGTCTAGGACTATTTCATTGATCTCTTTTGTGCCGATGTATCGCACATCGATAGCAAAATGGGGGAGATGCCAGGTTGCCCCTAAGTTCCAATACCAGTAATCGTATTCGAGCAATTTCGCGGCGTCGTAAAAGCCGAGGCCCGCGGATACTTCGACGTTATTCAGAACTGGATAGCGCCCTGTCAGCTGGTAGTTAAATGTATCGATACCAAAGTCGTAAGCGTCTGGGCCGTAAGCGAATTCGGCGGTGACGAGATCGCGATAATGCGCGAAAACATATAGCTCGTAGTAGTCAGCGTCGTTACCGAAGATGCGATCGTCGTAAATGTACTGCGACAGTTGAATTTCGGCGCGAAAGTCTTCGGTTAGCAATTGGTTCCAACCAACGTAGGGGATGATTTCGAAATCGGAGGCATCTGCGCGATCGCCGTCAGTAAAATCGATTTCAGATATCCAAGCGCCGAAGAAATACCCCGATCCGGTAGTATTTCCACTGTATTCGACGTTTGCTTGCAACGACGGCTTACTGTCCGATTTCGAATAACCACGGTAGAAGTAGTCGGACGTCCAAGTCAGGGACGCGCCGAAGCTACCGGCGGCGGAAGCGGGCGCCGGCGCCGCACAGATAGCGAGTGATAATGCGCAACACATTCCCCAATAAGCGTCGGTAATGTGCGCGTTTAGGTTGTCCGTGTGGATCCGGTCGTCTTCGGTAGATAGCATCACGTTTACGTGTTATGTGTTCTGGAACTGCGCGCGAGACTGTTCGCGCAGCGCGTTGTGAATTATACCGACAAATACCAATTTGCAAGTCGAATTTATATAACCCGTTGATTAGCTGATAGAAGTGAAACGCCCTAAGCATGTAATACTGACCTTACTAGGCGCACCAATGTCAGTTCATTTCCCGCATAGGTATGTGTGATGAACGGCGATTCGCGCCGATGCCCTCCGCCGCCCGGCGCCGATCGTCGCCAAGCGCGGTCGGTAGCCGGTACGCGAGCACGCTGTTGTAGGCCGCCACAAGTGGGAAACTGACGTCGGCGGAGTTATCTCATTATTCACAGACGTGTTGCGGGCAGTACTGGATCAATGTCGCGCGGTATTCAGTTGCGAGGTTATTGTGGCGCTCTTGAGAATTCATCCAACACTTGCGGGCATACGTGCGAATAACGGTGTGGTGCTGGCCTGCCTAAATCGTGCCGAGCGGATGCGCGCGAAGCATGCATTGCAGTGACGACCCGCGCCGAGTGGGTGCGGTCAAATCGAACCGATACCCGAACGGGTACTAGTGGTACCCGTAAGGCTCCTGAAC
Organism: Phascolosoma agassizii; assembly: GCA_035593235.1. NCBI lineage: Eukaryota > Metazoa > Annelida > Sipuncula > Phascolosomatiformes > Phascolosomatidae > Phascolosoma > Phascolosoma agassizii. The sequence goes on from JAVJHY011891378.1 coordinate 24,202, forward strand.
ATTTATAACGTTCAGTGCTGTGCGAGGCTATGATGTTATTTGACAGCGCCCTCAACGTGATACAGCTTGTTATAGATCAACCATTGATCGCCGATCTTCACCAGCGACAAAGTATCTAAAAATGTGAACCCTAAGTAATCGTCGCGAACTCGTGTAACAGCAGTCTCGCCGGCAATGTCTATCGATAAGATGTCTAAGCGTGCCGGTTCGCCTTTCTCTTTCGGTGAGGGTTGTTGGCTCGCGACAAAGTCGCCGAATGCGTCGCGCGTCGATTCTGTGAAAGTACCGTCGAATACACCGGTGATCATCGCGGTTGGGTGGAATGCCGTATCGACTTTGTCCTTGCTCGAACAGTACATGCTGTCGAAATAGATTTGAACGGTCTGCTCGATAAGTAGTTTGTCTTGTGCTGACATCCGTAAGTCCTCTTAAGCTGTGGGTCTGAAAAATTCGTTGTCAATTGTAACGCGCCGAAGCGCGCTCCGGTAAGGATATCGTTGGGTAGCGCTTTCGGATCGTTATTGATTATCGCGTTATTCGGATGTCCGAAAACAAAACCGCCGCTGTATGATTGCGAAGACGCCGACCGAGTCTCCTCGTTCACTGCGCAGGGGCAGCGTGCAAAGGATTGCCTCGAGTACGAGCAAGTTTGACCGTGCTCGCATCATTGTTCTCGCAACGGATGCCGGTGGTGCGAATTTTCATCGTGCGCTCGTGGTTGGCGCTAAAGAATAGTCGTCCGTCCCTGCACATTCGGGTAAGCGGCCGCCCCAACCTATTCGAAACGCGCATATCATTAGCGCGCGATTAACTAGTTGTCGAGTTGCACAATCGGGTGATATTCGCGGAAGTGATACTTTGTCTTAAAGGAGCGTCATTTCTTTGACGGCTCATCTGTTCGGTCGAGCCGCGCGCGTAAAAACTGTCCATCCTCGAAGAAATAAAAGCGTGAATCGCGTGATCAGCCGATCGAATATTCGACATTCTCGGGGAAACGCCAAGAAACTGTGCACTCCATCAAAGTACTCACCATTACTCCCCTTAAAACCTCGCAATCCCGATCATAGCTGCTAGGCTCTATTCGCCGAACTACGCAACGTCACCGGACGACAAGCTAGTGATAGTCAGAACAATCGATCTGCGCAACACCAACAAATTTACAATACGAAGCTCTTCGTTATCCAACACTACAGAAAGGAATCTGTCAGCAGGAGCTGTGCGCGGGCGTTCGGTCGTTTTACCAACTGAGGAAAATTGATGTCAGCGTTGCATAAAGCTCGCGCCAGTGTGATAGGCCAGAAGTTGCGGAAATTTTTCAATGGACGCAAAACGGATGCTCCTCCTGCCCAAGGCGAACTGATTACGGAGGACAAAATCGATCCTGCCTGGCAGACCTACGCGCTGGAGCCCCGGGTAATGTTCGATGGTGCTGCCGCTGCGGCCGCCGTCGATGCGGCGTCGGAAGAATCGACCCCGGCCGCGCCCGAGGGTGACTCGGAAGTAAACTCAGATCTACCGGCAGAGGAAGCATCGGCGCTCGTCGCTGCTTTAGCGGAGCAAGGCAGTACATCCGATCGCCGAGAGGTGATTTTTGTTGACTCCCAGGTAACCAACGTCGAGGAGTTGATCGCGGACTTGTCGTCTAGCGCAGAAATAATCCTTATTGATCGCGACGCCGATGGGGTAGCGCAAATTGCCGATGCACTGGGACGATATGACAACGTCGATGCGGTCCACATTCTTGCGCATGGTTCTGAGGGACGTTTGAGTCTCGGTAATGCCGAGCTAAACGCAACAACTATCACCGGGCAATATGCGGACGAGCTGGCTACGATTAGCCAATTTTTGTCGGTTGATGCGGATCTATTAATTTATGGTTGCAACTTTACTGCCGGCGTCGACGGGATAAGCGCCGCACAGTTGCTAAGTGCGGCGACTGGCGCGGATGTCGCAGCATCGTCTGACGATACTGGCCATGCTTCTCGCGACGGCGACTGGACGTTGGAAAGCGCGTTCGGAAACATCGAAACGGCGGCGTTGGAAGCCGAGAATTGGGTAGGCTTAATGGCGTCGGACGGTGATTTAACCGTCACGATTACATCGGCACCAAACTTGGCGGTTGATAGTAATGGTGGAGAAGGCCCCTCAGCTGCTTATTTTTCCGTTGAAATTTCCAATACCGGTAGCGACGCGTTAACCGACGTGTGGTTATATCTTGGTGACTATATAGATGGCACAACCGACACAATCGGAGTCTACGAAGCAAGCGGCGGTTACCAACTAACCCATGAGGGCGGCGCCGATGATGCGCGTCGCTATTTGGGTACTATTGCGGGTGGCGAAACGATCACACAATATTGGTTGATTAGTTACCCGACGGATACCGCAGTATTCGGTGTGAAGGCGGATATCAGTGACGACTTGGCGTTGAGCTACGACGCGTGGGTAACCGCAAACGATCCGATTGATGGCGCCCTGCTCGCGGTGGAAACTGGTAGTGCGACGCTGCGCGCGGAGCTCTCAGCCGCGGCAAACAAGATCTGGCCGAACACAAATGCCAAAGTGCCCGATGAATATCTTGACTTGTTCGAGGCCGAACTCGGCTGGCGTCCAGATTTGAATCCAACCCCCGATGGGATTGCCCAGCTGGAAGGTGTTTGGTATGACCTTGGCAAAGTCAGCGGTGGGATTGATAACGACGGCGATTTTATTCCCGACCATGATGCTTGGTTGCAACCCGTTGGCGATGCCTCGTTGTTCGATGCTGATGCGTTGCGCCTGGTGCATACTTATGGGGTTGTAATTGTCAAGCTCAACGATGGCACGGAGCAAGTCATCGCGTTTGAGGATCAACTCTACTTTAAAGACATCCCAGCGAACAACACGGGTGTAGTTGGCCTCGTTTTCTATGAATTTGCAGCCTTGGCCGAAGGGTCCGCCATCCTAACGCCCTATCAAGAGTCGGCTTCCGGCAACAGTAATATGAAATTCTCGGGCGATTTTGGCACCATTGGCGGTGAAGTTTCGCCAACGCCCCCGTCGTTTAGTTTCGACAAAACCGTCGATACGGCAGCCCCCGGCGATGACAAGGCCGCCATTGGGGAAACTTATACCTACAGCCTAACCACAACGAATACGGGTTCGGTTGCAGTGGGCCACCCAGAATACGGCACGCCCATCGTTGTGACCGATGCAATTCCGGACGGTGTGGACTACGCGGGTGCCGCCGCAACGGGGAACATTTTGCCAGCAGGCGCCGCCGTCACAGTGCTTTATTCAACCGATGGCGGTGTGACCTATGATTCCGCTGTACCAGGTGATCTAAGCACGATAACGCATTTGCAGTGGTGGCTTGATTCACCGCTAGACCCAGCAGCGAGCTTTACCGTTAATTTCAATGTAACGGTAGAGGCCGCGCCGCCCGATTTGTTTATCGTCAATGGTGGCAGTGTCGGTTTGGGTGGCGGCAGTAGCGCAGCTGATGAAGAAACAACTTTGTTGTCCGGTAGTCGAGTTATCAACGGCACGGTATTTGAGGATGATGGGGGTACATCAGGAACGGCCCTAGATGGCATTCAGAATGGTGACGAGGCGGGCATTGGCAATGTTGCCGTCAACCTATACCTCGATCGCAATGCCGACCAATTAATAGATTCGGGCGACCTGTTGTGGAGCACCATCGATTCTAGTGCTATCGACGGTAGCTATTCCTTCACCCAACTTCCAGACAGTAACTATATCGTTCAGGTCGTGCGGGCAGATGCTGACCGACCCACCGGATATTTATTGAGCTCGGCCGAACTTTATGCGGTGCTGATCGCAGGTGTTGATTCGAGCGGAAATGATTTTGGTTTTGGTCCAATTCTTGATGTGGATAAGGAGTTGGTTGGCACCGATCCAATTTACGAAGGTGATCAGCTTACCTACACCATCGATGTAAGTAATTTACTCTCGGGGTCTGGTGGTGGAACTCCGATTGAGACGATCACCAATCAAGCGACACAAGAAGCTTGGACGTCGACCGCGTCCACCCCCGGGTCCGGTGTGTTCGCCAATCCGGCGAGTGCCACAGGTATCCCGGATGCCACCAGTGCGACAGCGTTGCTCGCGGGTGGAACCTCTTCGCTCACTCTAACAACGGCTAACCCGATTGGCATTACCGAACAGGATGACTTGCTGGATGTTGTGCTCGCCATACAGTTGGGCGTTGCAGGCAGCACCGGTAATGATACGGTGGCAATCGAGGTGACATTTGACGGTGGCGTAAACTGGAACTTAGTTCAGACCTACACAACTGCGCAACTTGGTGTACTGGTTGGCGGATCAGGTGAGTTGACTTTTAGCCTCGCCACGTTATTCCCGACGCCAACATGGGTCGATCTCACGACCGATGCGGCTAACACACAGGCGCGCGTCACCAATACCAAAGTGAGCGGGGCCGATGGCGCGACAATATCTGTTGATGCGGTTGGATTTCGCGCTACGAGCGGAGTGGTTGATCCAGAGGGTGATCAACTTGTCTATTCAACTACTGATCTCACTGCCGCTGTGGAGCTTACGACGCCTGAAGCGCCACTGAACACAACACTCATTGACAGCACTGCGGCTACTGCCTGGTCTGTTGCAGTGGACGAGGTGAATGATCGCATCTACTGGGTCGACCAAGGTGGGACGGTCATTCACAGCAATAACTTTGCAGGTACAGACCCGCAGACAATTGCGCTAACGACAGATGCGTTTTCACTGTCTGTTGATGCTGCAAACGGCCATATTTATTTCATCAGTAGCATTAGTTTCGCTTTGGAGCGGATAAACTTCGATGGCACTGGGCAGACAATAATCTCAGCATTTGCTACTTCTTCTGAGCCAGCCATTGCAATAGATTATGCCGCCGGAAAAATCTACCTCGCTGAAGGCTTTGGGGCGACCACAACTATTTCTTCCATGAATTTGGACGGTACCGGAAAAATAGTTTTAGCTGCTCCAGTCTATGCAAATTTCACTGAGATGGTGCTTGACCCGGCCAATCAGCATATCTATTTTGCTGATTTCACCACCGGCAACATAGTCCGTATCGATTATGCTGGAACAAACGAAACCGTTATTTATACGGGGCCCGGCTTTACGATTGATTCGCTTGCCATTAATACCCAGGACGGCCTGCTTTACTGGGGTGAAGGGACCACTATATTTAGTGCTAATTTAGATGGCACAAACCAGCAAGCCGTCGGGAGTGCGATCGCTACTCTCACAGATATCTATTTTTTACCCGCGGCATTGACGGGAGGCGCTGGTGATTTCGATTTCAACAACACGATTTCCTCTGTACCGCTGGTTGATGACTACGATCCGACCGAGCTTAAATTTGTTTCTGCCAGCATCGCGCCAGATTCTATCAACGAGACAACCGGCACGCTAACGTGGAATAACATCGGTGAAATCAATGCCGGTGCTGCACGTCAAATCGAAGTGGTATTCGAAGCCTTAGAGCCGATCGGCAATACAACCCAAACAGGTATCGACAACACGGCCACCGTGACCGGCGCGGTCATGGCAGACGGTGAAGCGGCGAATGATGATAGCGATACTGTAACCGTCACGCTCGAGGCGACCGCCAACGTCGGTGACTTCATTTGGAGCGACAAAGACGGCCAGGGTGATATAGACGCCGGTGAACCAGGAATTCCTGGCATTACAGTGGAGCTCTTAGATGCCACGTTGACCGTTGTTGGAACCACGGTCACAGATGCGAATGGTGGCTATTTATTTAAAGGTGTGCGCGACGGCAATTACACCGTGCGCATTGTCACCGCAAGCTTGCCAACCGGGTTTGTGGCAACCTTTGATCCGGATGGTGGCACAGCGCATCAATCGGCGATCACCGTTGCAACCGCAACAAATAATTTAGCACAAGATTTCGGTTACCAAGTCCCTAACTCGTTCTTTGGCACGATCTGGCAAGATTACGATAACGATGGCGGTATTCCGGAAACGGGAGAAGGTGGCATTGGCAGTGTCACGGTCGAATTGCTTGACGGTGTAGGCACTGTCATTGCAACCACAACGACCAACGCTGATGGCAGCTATCGTTTCGATAATGTTGCCGACGGTAGCTATCGCGTCCACGTCGATACCACCACCTTGCCAGCGGGCAGTACCTGGACGCAATCTGCCGATCCGGATGCGACGCTAGATAATCTAACATCCGCACCGATCGCTGTAGCCGGCGGTGATTTTTCCGGTAACCACGATTTCGGTTACCACGCGACCGGCACGTCTGTCATTGGCGATAAGGTTTTTTACGATTGGAATCAGGACAGCATTCAAGACGTCACTGATGAGGGTATTCCGAATATCACGGTCAATCTCTATGCCGATACCAATGGCGATGGTATTTACGATCCTGCGACCGACCCTTTTGTTGCGACCACAACAACGGGTGCGGACGGCGCCTATGCGTTTAGCAATTTAGCACCTGGCAACTACATCGTTCGGGTCGATACGAATGATCCCGATATGCCGGCCGACGTGACGGGCGTTACAACTAATCCGGCTGCTGTTATTTTGCCAGCGGCGACCACTGATAATACCGTTGACTTCGCTTACTACAAATACGGCACGGCCAATATCGACGGTACCGTGTGGTACGACTTCAACGGTGATGGTTCGCAAGCGGGTTCTCAGGAAGCAGGCTTGCCAAGCATAGCGGTGTCTCTGTACACCGATTTGAATGCCGATGGTACCTATGTGTTGATTGCCACGGTTGATTCGGATGCCAGCGGCAATTACAGTTTTGGCAGCCTTCCCGACGGCTCGTTTCGAGTAGTGGTAGACGTCGCTGATACTGACTTACCGCTTGACCCATACGGCAATACCTATCAACCCACTACCGCTAACTCGTTTGATCTTGCCATAGTCGGTGGCACAGACCAATCGGCCGATTTTGGCTTTGGCCAGTTCGCGACAATTGGTGATACCGTTTATTACGATGCTAATCGTAATGCTACGCAAGACGCCAACGAACTGGGCATTGCAGCAGTGACGGTTGAATTACTTGATGGTGCCAATGCTGTTGTTGCAACCGCGGTTACCGATGCCGCTGGCGTTTATCAGTTTACCGGTGTTGCGCCCGGCACTTATACGGTTAGCGTTGTCGCAGCCAGTTTACCCGCCGGTATCACCTTAGCGGATAACACCGGCGACCCCGATCGTGACGGCGTACCAAGCTGGGATAATAGTTTCCCAACCTTGCCCCCGGCTGATGGGCAAGACAGTGGCGTTATTGTCTCCTATGGTAGTAATTACGCCGGTGCCGATTTTGGCTTCGAGCCGGGCGGTACCGTAGGTGACTATATTTGGCTCGATCAGGATGGCGATGGCATTCAAGGCAGTGGCGAACTCGGTTTGCAAGGTGTTGCCGTCCAAATCGATAACAGCGCTACCGGTGGTTCTACTGTACTAAACACGACCACTGATTCCGACGGTTATTACTTTTTTCAGAATTTGTCGGCCGATACCTGGACCATAACCATTACCACGCCCGCCGGCATGACGGCGACGGCCAGTAGCCTTGCTGACTTGCAGGCAGGTATTGGCAGTGTTGGTTTAAGTGGCGCGACAATCATCGTTGACGGCACCGGTGCTGTTACTCAAGTGAATGGTAATCCGATCGACGATGGTTTGAAAGTCGACTTCGGTTTCGAATTCAGTGGGCCGCATAGCATCACTGGCACGATCGTGCTCGAAGAACAGGGCAGTGTTGACGGTCTTTCAGGTGCTGGGACAGACGTGGCCATCAATGGCCTCACCGTATTTCTGTACAAAGATAATTCGAGCAACCCAATTTTAATTGGCTCAACGGTTACCGATGCGAGTGGCAATTATTCATTCACTAACTTGCCTCTCGATATTTACTACGTGTCACTCGCAAAAAATCTGCCGGTTTTTCAGAACACCAGTTTAACAACAACAGCAGCGCTCACACCCGCATCACTAATTACCGATAGTGCCGCATCGGTATTCCAAACAGTGCCGGTTGGTGCTCCAGTTTTAGGCCTCGATTTCGCGTTCGTCTCGACGGTGAACTACGATTTTGGTGATCTGCCGGATAGTTACCGTACAACACTGGCTAACGATGGTGCTCGGCATATTGTGCCTGGAGTACCAACACTCTACTTAGGCACTGCGCCGGATACGGAAGCAAATGGCGCGCCGAGTGTGGCCGCTGATGGCGACGGTGCGGATGAAGACGGTGTCACCATTGTTAACGCTGCATTGTGGGATGACGGCCTCGGCGGCGGTTCACTAACATTTGCCGTGACCGGCACAGGCCAACTGCTAGGTTGGATTGATTGGGATGGCGACGGCAACTTTACCGGTGCCAACGATCTGGTGATTAACCAGGCTGTTACTACAGGTGCACCAACGATCAGCGTCGACATCCCCGCCGGTGCGCTGGCCGGTGGCTATAACGAGTTCTATGCAAGATTCCGATTGTTCGACGTAGCACCGCCGGTGCCCGTACTCGCGTTTTCTGGAGCCGCTGATGCGGGTGAAGTCGAAGACATGCTGCTGGTCGTCGGCACCAAGCCAACCATCACAATCAGTGATGACAGTCAGTTAGAAGGCGATGCTCTCGTCTTTGACATCACACTTGATGTGCCAAATAACGCGAGCGACATCGTGCTCGACCTGGCAACTAGCGGCGTGACCGCGACCGATGGTACCGATTACGAAAATACAGACTTTGAGTACTCCATAGACGGTGGGACCACTTGGGTTGCCGCGGTCAACGGTACGGAAGTCACTATTCCTCGGGGTTCATTAGGAATCCTGGTTCGCGTCGACAGTGTTGCAGAGACGACGTGGGAATTGGATGAAACTTTTACGCTTGCGATCGGCAGCGTACTCAGCGGCGAAGTCCTTGCCTTTGCCGACACGGGTACCGGGACCATTCTGAATGACGACATCGATACCGATGGCGATCAGGTTTCAGACGCCGACGACATCGATGACGACAATGACGGTATTTTGGATACTGATGAAGGATTTGTGGCCAGTTCGAGCCAATTACTCACTTCCGGAGACTTCAACTCGACGGACATTGTGACCTATATTCCGATTGCCTCCCCCAACGGTGTCTACGACCAGAACGTGCAGTACAGCGATTGGCAATCTACGGGGACTGTCGATTGGAGTTCCGGACAGATCGTCGTCGGCTCAAACGCAACTTCTCATACGTTTCTGCCGGGAGCTCCTCAGTCGCCAAGTGGTGGCGGATTTGCAATCTTTTCGATCACCAACGAATCGCTTCGGCAGGTGGCCAACACGATCGTCGGGCATACCTACGAAGTCAGTTTTTACGTGGGTAGCGTTGCTAGTTATACCCAGGATACGAACATTGGCATCAACCCAGACTTCAATCCGATCCTCAACTACGGAATTCAGGGCAACGCGGCCGCAACGTTCAACAATCAGGATATGTCACTTGGCAGAACGCTGACTGACTTTCCCACAACGGTCAATTCGTCCTCCGGGGATCTGGATCCGAACTGGACCCTTATTACGTTTACGTTCACCGCAGATGACA
>JAVJHY011892451.1:0-33756 GCA_035593235.1 Phascolosoma agassizii
CCGCTTGAGGTAGCACCTGTTCCGTATAATCACTCACTCGCGCAGCGGTATTTCCCTATGAGTAAGAAGGAGATTATGGAACGGGGACTTTGGTGGTATGATAAACCTCAGAAAACGTCTTTCCAAGCTATTGATGGAGGAGAGCTGCCAGATAGTATCCCAGTGTCTGACAATTCTATAACTGTAAGAAGTATTGGCTCTGGTGCTAGTTTTCTTATTACCCAGGAAGAAATTCGTCGTTGCAGGAAACTAGGAGTGCCACTGCCTAGGTATTCCTATGATGAGCGTATGGAAGCGAGAGCCAGTAAGTTAGCTGGCGTTAAACTTTTTACGAGGCGATGCGCAAAGACTGGTTGCGAGTTACTAACCCCGTATGGACCTGATTCTTCGTGGATTATTTGGGATAGGGAGGAGTATGAGAGGGAATTTAGTTCATGAGTCGCGTTATTGTCCTAATAGAGTCTTAAGCTATCCAAACTTTTCTTGCCGTTTGAGTCCCTAGGCGCAAACTAACCATCCTTATGAAACACCCCGACACTATACAAAATACTAATTCCGGAGGGAGTATTAAGTGACCCCCAGAGAATTGGTACATACCAACTCATACTTACTTAAACTGCGTTACACAAACCAACAGTAAGTCCACAGTATCAAACCGTTTTTCATTCAGCGTTTTAATTTGCTTAAAGAAAACACAGGGCATGTGCCAAAGCAAAGGGACAAGTAGAGAGTGTCTAGGATTTTGATCTTAAAATTGCAATTTAATCAGCGGTTGTAAATCATGCGATCTTAAACTTGACTGGGGCGTAGGGGAGTTTTGTTGTAGCAGAAAATGGGGTCAGGCCCTCTTTGCGGTTTTTTAGTTTTGAATGAAACTTGTTCACTGTTTACTCGATAATACCTAGAATCGTCGAAAACTTGGGCTAGAGTCTACTATTTCAAAACCTGGTCGACTGGAAAAAACTAATAGAAGTCAGGATCAGAAAAACCGCTAAGAGGGCCTGACCCCGTTTCCGATGACCCCGTTTCTTTAATAGGACTTCAATGTATGGGAAATGAGCTGATTCTAAAAATTTCAAGGACTTAAGTCAGTTTAAAAGTTACCCTGTATTAGTTTTTTACTATAGTCCTCTGAGGTATTGGGTTAGGGACGAATCTTGTCGGGATCTGTGTTCCTTAGTGGTCGCACGTGTTCTCTCCTATGAAATTTAACGCTTTTGTTCATTGTCGTTAAATTTCTAAAAAAGGAGGCTACGACTTATTAAAAATTAATCTGGAACTCGTTTACCGGGCTGACACAACTAGCTCAGCTATTAGACCCTTGTGGTCTGAACCTGGGACCACAAAGGAGTTTAGTGTAGTAGTGGTAACGTCTTGGGAAACAAGAATGTGATCAATAGGAACACCAAAAGAACCCCACTGGGATGGCCATGTCGATAATATTCCATGCCCATGACGAGAGTTTTTGAGCCCAGCTCTCTCGAGGGATTTAAAACTTGAGTTCCAGGGAGACGTATTAAGGTCTCCAAGCAATACGACTGGCGTCGAATAGTTCATCACTTTGGAAGCCAAGTTCTGCAGCTGCTTATTACGAGTGATATACGACAATTGAGGAGGATAAGCATGAAGCGATAGTATATGCCATGTCGTCCCTTCATCATCCAACACTGTCACATGAAGTAGAGGTCCAGTGCCGGGGAACAAGGTCGTCATAGGCCCTACGCTAAAAGACTCAGCTGCAAATATGGCTGTGCGAAAAAAATCTCTACTGCTGTCATAGAGATGAGGGTAGCTGGGCAGCTGCTTCTCAAGGGCTTGTCGCCAGGAATCGGTTAGCTCGTTGACAACTATAACATCGGCCTCAAGGGACTCAAGTAAGCTGCCTACCTCCACAAAACTGCTATTGTTGAAATGCACATTAATTATGGCTACTTTTATCGTGCCCCTAGAACCCAGCGGGATCTCCTCTTCATGACCTCCCCACCAAAATGGGAGCAACATGGAGCCATACCAAAGGGAGATAACAAAAGAAACGATAGCAGCAGACTTGCTGCGTTTAAATAGTGCAACACTGCCAATAACTAAAGATAACACAAACAAATGTGGAACAAAGTGACTACCAGCTTCTACCAGCAACAAAGGAATTTCTAGTTCTCTAACTACAGTTCCAAGCACAAGAACGAATGTCCAAACCTCCACCCTGACAAGCTTAGACTTTTTCCCCTTGTTAAACATGCTATGATCTCCAACAAAATCGCACTCAGCAACTTGAAAAGCAACACCTTGGGGTGATTAAACCCTATTCTTTTGTTGACGCCAAAAAATCCTCAAAGTGCTGTAAATATGAGAAAAAGAAGTAAACTAAAAATCTGGGAATATCAAGAAGAAACAGGAATAAAATAAGAGTTCGCGGGGGTAATACATTTTCATCAAATTGCCTAGATGGTCGCGTTGGTTAGACTAGCTACCAGTTTTGAACAAAACGATTAAGGTATTCAAATGACCACCAAAAAAGAGCACTGAGTGGAAAGGATCATATAAAGTGTTTTGTTTTATTCGAAAGAAAATGGGGTCAGGCCCTTTTTGCGGTTTTTTAGTTTTGAAGGAAACTTGTTCACTGTTTACTCGATAATACCTAGAATCGTCGAAAACGTGAGCCTAGAGTCTACTATTTCAAAACCTGGTCGACTGGAAAAACTAATAGAAGTCAGGATCAGAAAAACCGCTAAGAGGGCCTGACCCCCGTTCAATTAATACCTGGCACCTGTTTTTAGGGTTCTGGGAGAAGCTTGGGGTGAGATTCCCCTTGCTTACTCGACAAGGCCTCCGCATAGGGGTCCTCCTTCTCATTTGAAATAAAGAGACAAAGCAAATAATGCAACTTGGATTTCACTTGAAATAGTAGCAGGTAAGTCAATAACGTAACTCCTCGATAGCATCCTGCTAAAACGTACATTGCCGTTAATATCTACCCCCGCGCTGTGAATCCCACCAATCTGTTTTTTATCAAGCAAGACTTTATGTGCAAGCGAAAAACCTCGTTCTATCTCGTATTCGCAGCCATCGTGAGTAAAAAACAAAACACTTTTTGCTCTCTCAGGATAACTTGCAGAGGCAAGCACCCAATCCACCTTGTTTTTCTTAACTAAAACGAAAATCAGGCCTTTGATGATCTCTAAGGGCTTCCACTCTGGATGTGTACTATACGAATCATTTCCCACATTATAATTTAACTGAGAACTAACAAAATTCGTTGGTAACTGGCCAATGATTTTGCCATTACATAAAAGATTGAAATCAGAAGATAAGATATGTTTAGCTAAGATCATAGCGTATTATAACAATTCACGAACGGCTATTCATCTAAGATTCGGAAATTACTAAGAATGCCCTGGGAGAGACTCGAACTCTCACGTCTTGCGACACACGGCCCTCAACCGTGCCTGTCTACCAATTCCAGCACCAGGGCGGCTATATCTTATTGGCTAGCTTGCGGCTGTGCTTCTTCTTGCTGAGCAATATCGCTCGTAGTATCGATGACACTTTCAGTCGGTTGTGCCGATTTGCTAACAGAAGCGCTTTCGACTAATTCGGTCTTACTCTCTACTCCCAGAGAAGGTTCTGCCACTGGAGATGGCGACTCGCTAGTAGCTTCAGTCGTAACCTGAGTCGTATCCGGCTCTTTTGGTGAAACGTCTTCCTGAGAATCAGCTTGTGGTGTCTCGGGAACTATCTCTGCTGGGGCCTCTTCTGCAGGTATGTTCTGAAATATAGTGCCCGACTCATTCAGAGCGTGTTTTCCGTTATATGCAAGAACTACCGAAGTAAACATGAAAATTACAGCCGTCGCCGTAGTCACTCGAGTAAGCAGGTTGTCCGCACCACTGGCACCAAAAAAGGTCTGACTGCCTCCGCCAAACGCAGCCCCAGCATCAGCGCCCTTGCCCTGCTGCAACAATACAATGAAAATAAGCAGTACACATGCAGTAACATGCACAATAGTAATAAGTGTAATAGACAAGTTCTTTTCGACCTCCTCCTAAAGCTTACGCAACATTTTACTGAAGCCAACTTATAGAAATATTTTCTAAGTGCAAGTGTGAATTATCAAATAGTAGCTGCATTTAGAATTAACTGATAAAAAGTGTCAGGTTTAAGACTCGCTCCTCCGACCAAAGCTCCATCAACATTTGCTTGGCTGCATAAGCTAGCGATGTTGTCCGGATTGGTGGAGCCACCATACAAAATCGGTATTTCTCCTCCATGTTCAACACCAAATAAACTTTCAAGTATGCTGCGGATATTGGCGTGGACATTCAATGCTATGTCTGGCGTTGCAGATAGCCCCGTTCCGATAGCCCAAACAGGCTCATATGCAACAATTACTTGTTTAGTATGAGCTTGTGTCAATCCGCCAAGTGAGCCACGTAACTGTCTCTCGACAACTTCTGCTGTTTTTGCATCACGGAATTCACTTTCTGACTCTCCAACACAGACAACCGCTGTTAAGTCGCAATTTATAGAAGCAAGCGCACGCTTTGCGACCAGTTCATCACTTTCTCCATAAAATTGGCGACGCTCTGAGTGACCGACAATACAGAAGTCCACCCCTGCCTCTTGAAGCATCGGAGCGGAAATCTCTCCAGTGTGAGCCCCCGAGCAAAGCCAATGAACATTCTGAGCCCCGAGTTTAACTAAATCACTTTTGAACTCAGAACGGACTGTGTCGATAAGTGTAAAAGCTGGTGCAATACCAATCTCTACACCTTGAAGCTTGTCACTGGGCTCTTCAAGAAGGGGCAGAAACTCACGCAGAAAAACTTTCGCTTCTTCGCGAAGTAAGTTCATCTTCCAGTTTGCTATTATGTGAAGCATAAATGTTCGCCTATAACGAAAAACCCTATTGGGTAACGTCACTCTGTAGTTTGGCTACCCAAGAATTATTTTTGCTACGTCGATCATTCTATTAGAGAAGCCCATCTCATTGTCATACCACGCAAGAACTTTGACCATCTTGTTGCCCATAACCATCGTAGATGGCAGGTCAACAATAGAGGACTTGGAAGAACCGTTGAAGTCACAGCTTACAAGAGGCTCGTCAGATACGCCAAATACGGCTGACAAACTGCCATTGGCTGCGTTTACTAAAGCCTTGTTTAGTTCAGCCGCGCTCGTGTCTTGTTCTACAGCACAGACGAAATCAACTAAAGATACATTTGGGGTTGGAACTCGAATAGCGAGCCCATCAAGCTTGCCTGCAAGTTCTGGTAGCACTATTGATATTGCCTTTGCGGCACCCGTTGTCGTTGGAATCATTGATAGAGCCGCTGCGCGTGCTCGCCGAAGATCTTTGTGCGGCAAATCCAGGATCTTCTGATCGTTAGTATAAGAGTGGATTGTGGTCATCATGCCATGCACAATTCCAAAATTCTCCAAAATGACTTTCGCAACTGGCGCTAGGCAATTAGTGGTGCAAGAACCATTGGAGACTACGTGATGCGAGCTTGCGTCGTAACTCTTATGATTTACGCCATATACTATTGTGAAATCTGGGTCAGGCGCAGGTGCTGAAATAATTACCTTCTTTGCTCCCGCGCTTATGTGCGCTGAGGCTTTCTCCCTTTTTGTAAAGATTCCTGTGCACTCAAAGACAACATCAACATTAAGGTCTTTCCATGGGAGTTTACCAGGATCTCTTTCCGAAGTGACACGAATCTCCTTATCCCCAACCCTTATCGCATTGTCTAGCGCTTGGCAGTCTTGTGCAAAAGTTCCGTGCACAGAGTCGTATTTGAGCAGGTGTGCAAGCGTTTTGGCATCAGTCAGGTCGTTAACCGCAACTATGTCGAGCTCACTAGCGCCCTGTGCTGCACGCAAAATATTACGTCCAATTCGGCCGAATCCATTAATGGCTATTTTAATGCTCATATTTTATTACTCCTTGTTGTAGAGCTCGAAAATTCATACTTTGAAAGAATCGTAAGTTTATTAACATAAACAGAGCTAGGATTAAACTAACATCTAGTGCTATTGCTCTACTTGTTTAAACTTACAGTAAGTTTAATTTTGTCATTCTCGCATGTATAGGCTTAAGATTTATGATTTACGCACTTATTCACTCGGCTGTTGTGTCTCCGTGGATGATCATCGAGAAGGTGATCGACCAGGTAGGAGTGTCGCCAGTCGATGGCTCGCAAATTGTGGGAGCAGCTCAGGATTCTATTTTGGACCTCGTTCTTAGCGCAGGTCCTGTAGTTAAGTTTGTATTGGCTCTTTTAGTTCTGATGTCGGTAGTTACTTGGGGCATTGTTATTGCAAAGTGGTTTGAAATTCGACGGGCAAAAAGTCAAAGTGCAAAGTTTTCGGATATCTTTTGGGGTAGTCGCGAATTAGCTCAAATACGCGAGTCTAGCGCGCGCCTTAAAGCGAGTCCTGTTGCGACTGTCTTTATTGCTGGGCATCGTGAGCTTGAACAAGTGCTTAAGCAGCAAAACTCACGTAAAAGCAGTAATAGTGATTTTGGAGATTTGGAAAATTTAGAACGTGCGCTTAAAAGAGCTAAGGCAGAGGAAATCACTCGCTTAGAAGGGGGTACTACATTCTTAGCTACCACGGCTTCTGCGGCGCCTTTTATCGGACTATTTGGAACCGTGTGGGGAATCATGAACGCATTTCGCGGATTGAGTCACCTAAAGAGTTCATCGATTCAAGCGGTAGCACCTGGTATATCAGAAGCTCTAATAGCAACGGCTCTTGGATTGGCAGCGGCTATTCCTGCAGCGATTGCTTACAATTATTTTATGCAGCAGGTAAGATTGCTCGTTCGAAATATGGATATGTTCTCCGCTGAGTTTTTGAACATCGCGCGAAGACATTTTCTGACTTAGGGGTAAGGTAGATGTCTTTTGACGAATTCGGTGCAGACAATAGCTCGTTGTCTCAGATTAATGTTACTCCTCTTGTCGACGTCATGCTGGTTTTGCTGATTATATTTATGGTTACCGCACCCATTTTACAGCAAGGGGTTCAATTGGACTTACCCAAAGAGACGATAGCTCCAATAGAAGGAGAAGGAGAGCAATTGGTGGTGTCTATAAATTCTAAAGGTGTAGTTTATATCGGAGCGGAAAATAAAGTAGCATTGAGGGAATTGGGTAAGCGTCTCAAGGCTATTTTGAGTAATAAAGTAGATAAGCGCGTTTTTATTCGCGCGGATAAGAGTGTGTCTTACGGGGAAGTTATGGCTGTTATGGGTCAAATTCGTCGAGTAGGGATAGACAAAGTTGGTTTGATAACTGAACCAAGTTAGTACCAGTGTCAGTAACGAAATGGGGGGTTAAGTCGAACTTTTTTCCTAGCGAGTCGTCTAAAAGTAATTATGTCGATGAGAGCACCTAATAGATTATCGTTTTTCGTAGGCATCATGCTTTCGTTCGTTGGGCATTTGCTTGCTTTGGTAGTTTTAATTGTCGTTTTTGAGAGGCGAGATGCTAAGGCTCTGCGCAGGGTCGAGGTCTTTTCTGTAACACTCGAAGGTGGAGAATCCTTAGGAGGCATTTCTCAGGCTCCTGTTCGGGAGAATAAGAAAAAGGTTCTACCAGCAGTTGCGAAAACTACGGAGAGTGCAGAACCAGTTAGTCGCGTTGAGGAAAAGACGGTTGTAAAAAAAGAAATAGAACGTCCAACCGTAGTTGAAGACCCAGAGAAATTACGAGCAGAGAAAGAAAAGAAAAAAAAGCTTCAAGAAGCGAAACAACGAAAAGTTCGAGAAGATAAGAAAAAGAAACTCGAAGCGGACAAAAAGCGAAAAAAACAACAGGCCCTAAAAAGAAAAGTTGAGGCTGAAAGAAAAAAGAAAGCGCTTGCGCGGCGCAAACAGCTTGAAGCTAAGAAAAGAAAACGCGAAAGAGATAGTAGAATAAATAGAGCAATTGAGGCCGCTTCCGATCGTTACGATGGTGAGTCTGCCAATGCGGGAGGGCGTGGCTTCGGTGCTGCCAAGCTCGGTGGGCGCGGGATGGGCGGTGGGCGCTTGGAAAGTGTAGCATTTATCGCGTATTCGAATCAGTTGGAGGCTCATATTAAACGAGGGTGGCGTTGGCTTCGAGGCAGGGATGTTCTCAATGCGCAGGTACTCGTGGTAATGTTGCCAAGTGGAGTAGTTCAGGACGTTCGTATCATTCGCAGCTCAGGGCATGGGGGGTTCGATGAGTCTGTCCTTCGAGCCGTTTACAAAGCATCACCTGTGCCAGCGCCGCCAGCGAGTTTACGCGATAGATTTAGAGAAGTAAGAATAACGTTTGATTCACACGAATGACTCCTATAAAGGTTGTGATTGGAAACTGTGATAACAATCGCCTTATTCGCTTATAAAGAGGTCAGATATGAATTTTTTTGTGAAGTGTCTTAAATGTGAAGTTACTCTTGGTGATTGTTGCCAAGTGGTGTTTTGTTTATTCGTTTCTGTCTTTGCCTGCGTGTTTGAAACGACAGCCCAAACAGATTTACACATCTCGGGTCCCGAGACAGGTTTTCCCGTTGCCGTTCCTCAACTTTGTAACGCTAGTGGAGCTGCATCTTCGGCAGTTAAGATTTCAGATGTCATCACTCGTAATTTAAGACTTACAGGTTTATTTCGCCTGATGAATCCGTCTTCCTTCGTCGAAACACCCGGTAAATGTATTAGCTCCGATGAAGTGGCTTTCTCAGATTGGTCGGTTATTGGTGCGGAGGGACTTGTTCGTGGAGAGGTGGAAGTTGTTGGCAGTGGTCGCAGACGAGCTATGGAGGTTAAGCTTTATCTGTATGATGTTCTTCGAAAAAGGATGGTGGTTGGTAAGCAGTATGTGGGGGAAGTAGAAGATGCCGCTCGCATAGCACATAAGTTTTCAAATGAAATAATGAAGTTTTTTACTGGCGAAAGTGGAGTGTTTGGCACCAAAATCGCGTATATTTCTCGAATAGGCAGATTTAAAGAGCTTTTTGTAATGGATCTTGATGGCTCGAACGTGCGTCAACTTACTAGGGACAAGGGACTCGTATTGTCGCCATCGTGGTCACCTAGAGGCGAACGTATCGTCTATACATCTTATAAGTCGCGAAGGCCTGAGCTTTATATTGCTTCTAGTGATGGAAATTCTCGAAAGCAAATTACAAAACGCGAGGGGCTTGAATTGGGGGCGGAGTTTTCGCCAGATGGCTCTGAATTAATCGCCTCTGCTAATTATAAGGGTAATTCTAGCCTTGTTTTGTTAGATTTGAAGGGTGAACTCAAAAAGACACTGACGCGAGGAGGTGCTCTTAATGTTTCCCCATCTTGGTCTCCTGATGGTCGCTATGTCGCGTTTTGTTCGAATCGTTCAGGCGGCCCTCAGATTTATGTTATGCCGATGTCCACCGACAGCACGTCTAGTGGTAAGGCTCGCCGAATAAGCTATACTAATAGTAGTTATTGTACATCGCCAAGTTGGTCCCCTAAGGGAGATAAAATAGTGTTTGTATGTAGAGCTGGAGCAAATCAGTTGTTTCTAAGTTCTCCCGATGGGCAGGAGACGGCGCAATTGACGTATTCGGGTAATAATGAGGACCCGGCGTGGTCGCCAGATGGAAGGTTTATCGCGTATAGCTCTAATTTAGGCCGAGGGGGGGTTAGGAATATCGCACTTATTTCATTGCTTGGAGGAAGTCCTGTGCGGTTGAGTTTTTCAAAATCTGAAGATAGCCAGCCCGCATGGTCTCCTTTGGTCGAGTGACTTATCGAGTTCAGGCGGTTTGTTATTATATCTTACGTGCATCAGTTTAATGCATTGCGTTAAATGAGATTAGCGTTTATAGGTTATCACTGCTTGTTCGTTGTTTTTTACTAGAAAAATAAGTAACTTGTGAAATCCGCATGAATCGGGTCACTTTGGAACGGACTAGAGATTGCAATTACCATTTGTTCATATATTGGCTATTACTATTGTGGTGTATGTAAAACACCTTAGGAGGGAGTGATGCGCGCAGTTCAATTATTGTCTTTACTTTTATTGATTTCAGTTGTTTCTTGCTCAGGAACTGGGAAAGGAGGGACTGGAGCGCCAGATGGAGCTGGGGAGGGAAATATTCCGATCGCACGGCCTGGCAGAGAGTTGACTGATATTAATTTCGGTTTCAATTCGTCAGCTTTAGATGGGCGTGCTCAGACGTTATTGCGTACTAACGCTCGCTGGTTGATCGATAATCCTCATACACGAGTGGTGGTTGAGGGGCATTGTGATGAGCGTGGCACGGCTGAATATAATCTTGCTCTTGGAGAACGGCGAGCGCATTCAGTTGAAGAATATTTGCGTTCCTTGGGTGTGAAAACAAATCAACTCAATACAATCAGTTATGGGGAGGAATTACCTCTCGAATCTGGTCATAATGAAAGCGCTTGGGCGAAAAATAGGCGAGCGCATTTTACCAGAAAGTAGTAGTTGCGTTACCGAGAACTTGAGCTTATTTGGAAGCGAACCCCTCAAGGGTTCGAGTTCTCTGGCTTATATAAATGGAGGATAAGAGGTGTTTTTACGAGTAGCATTAATGGTGCATCTGTTTGTGCTGCTGCTATCAGGTTGTAGTTCAAGCAGGATAGAAGTTTTGGAGGCGGATATCTCTGACCTTAGAAGCATTCAGGCACGACAAGGAACTTCCATTAGTGAGATGCGGCAGGATCTTCAAGCTCTGCAGGGTGCTGTAGAAGAGCTCGAGCATGTGTCCAGCCATAAGACCCTAGAGCTTGAGCAGAAGTTGCGTCGGTTTGGCACAAGAGTTCCTCCGCCTGCTGGGGTTCCTGCTCGCTTACTTCGAGAGGATGAAGAGAGAATTGCGAGTGTTTCTGGTGGAGCCGCTGCTGGTTATAAGAAAGCGCTTGCTCAGTTACGCTCTGGGGAGTTTGAGAACGCACGTAAGGTGTTTCAGTCATTTGTAGATGAGAATCCAGAGACGGCTTTTACCGATAACGCTCTATTTTGGATTGGAGTATCTTTTGAGAATCTCGGTCGTTACGACCGAGCAATTGTAGCTTACAGCGACGTTTTTCAGCTTTATCCTGCCGAAAATAGAGTGCCGGATGCCTTATATCGCTTAAGCGAGGCGTTCGCTAAGATAGATTCTTTAGATGAGGCTATACTTACTATGCAGAAGTTGATTGATGAGCACCCTAAAAGCGCAGTCGCCTCTAAGGCTAGATTGCGTGTGAAGGAGCTCAGGAAGACACAGCATAAACGCAGACGTTAGTTTAGATTTCCGCCGTGCGTTTTGTTCGTTCCCTTAGGACATTCTCTACTCTCGCTGATTTTCAGAATAGAATATCTAGTGGTGCCGTGGTTGGCGTTACTATTGGTAATTTTGATGGGATGCATATAGGGCATCAAGAGCTATTTACTACTCTAGGGTTTGAGCTTGATGCTTTGTGCGGTCGCGGTGAAGCAAATGCTGTGAAAATTTTGCTTACTTTTGAACCCCATCCTCGGCGGGTATTTGGCCACATCCGTCGAGAAGATCTTTATGACAGGTCTGAGTTTTGGACACTAAACTCTGTTAGGCAAAAGGTGGAGTTGGCACGTAACTTTGGGTTTGATTATTTTTATGCAATTCGTTTTTCGCACCAGTTTGCCAGCACTAAGCCAGATGAGTTTGTGTCTCGTTATTTGCGTTCCTTTTTACATGCTCGTCTAGTCGTTGTGGGGCATGATTGGTCTTTTGGGCAAGACAGAGCTGGGAGCGTAGAACTTTTGTCGACTTTGGGTGAAGATTATGGATTTAAGGTGTGCGTGGTTCCACCTGTGTTTCATGATGGAAAAAGGGTAAGTTCTGGTGTCGTTAAGGAGGCACTGAGGAGTGGAGATTTGACGAAGGTTTTAGAATTATTAGGCAGGAATTTTTCCATCTCAGGTAAGGTGACATCTGGTTGTTCTAGGGGGAAGGAAATTGGTTATCCAACTGCAAATTTGCGATTTTCTACTCAGATTCTTCCGCGTGATGGAGTATATGCTAGTTATGCGTATTGTGAAGGTGTAAAAATTCCGTCGGTGACTAACGTTGGCATCCGTCCCACTTTTGGGCCTAGCGAGCGATTAGTCGAAACTCATTTCTTGGATGGAAGAGACTATAATTTAAGTGCTGAGCGTTTGACAGTAGAGTTTGTGAAGCGACTTCGCGATGAATCTAAGTTTTCCAGTACAGCAGAGCTTAGGGACGCTATTAAGCGGGATGTTAAGATAGCTCGCTCAATAGTTTTCTAACGAAGTGTGCTAGCCTGTAACTGATTATGGATTTTGAATTTCTTGTCCGTGATGTTGATGTTGGACAGAGATTGGACGTAGTTACCACGAGTGCTATTCAAGAAGCATGCACCACTGATGAGGACATTCGGCAGTGGTGCATGCACAGTTCGGTAACGCGTAATAAAGTCGTGAAGTGGATTGAGAGTGGTGGAGTCATCGTTGATGGTAGTGTCGTTCAGAAAGCTTCATTTCGGCTAAAGGCTAATAGTGTAGTTAAAGTGGAGCTTGAGCCAGATGCCCCACTTTCAGTCGAACCAGACTCCTCGGTTCCAATAAATGTGGTTTATGAAGACGAAGCAATTCTTGTTGTTAATAAGCCACCGAATCTTGTTGTTCATCCGGGCGCTGGGCATCATGATAAGACCCTAGTCAATGGTCTTGTACATTACTTAGGCATGGCTGTTAAAGCAGTCGGAAGTGCCGAACGCCCCGGACTAGTGCATCGTCTTGATAAAGATACTTCTGGTTTGCTTGTCGTTGCAAAGACTAGCAGAGCTTATGAAGCTCTAGTTAAGCAATTTGAACAGCGAGTGATCTCTAGAGTGTATGTTGCCTTGACTCTTAGGATTCCTTCCGTTGAGAATGACTTAGATTGGCCTATTGGCAGACACTTGACCGATCGCTCAAAGATGGATATTCGCACTGAGCGCGGAAAAGTTGCTCTTACCCGTTGGAGTGTTCGTGAAGTGCTTAAAAGTGGAGTCTTGTTGGAATTAAGGCTTGCTACAGGCAGGACACATCAGATTCGAGTGCACCTAAAGGCGGCAGGGGCTCCTATTGTTGGGGACCTAAAATATGGATGCTCGCAGGCGGACATTCCAAAACATTTGAGAGGTGCTGTTAGGAAGTTTGGTAGACAGGCTCTGCATGCTATTCATCTCATTCTATCGCATCCATATAGTGGTGAGAAGATGCAATTTGATGCTCCGCTTCCTCGGGATATGCAAGATATAATAGAGTTGTTTCGTGTGCGGAATGATGGAGGATGAAGTGAATGTCTTTTCTTTATAGGAAACATAATTTTGCCGGTTATTGGGTTGTTCCTCGGTGGGAACGTATAGGAGTTGTTCATGGTTTTGTTGGTAGAGACATAAATGTAAAGGATTCGTATGGGCAGTGGAACGACGGGTTTGGAGACTTCGCTCAGTTACGGCTACTATCTCAAGTGCATGGTACCGATATTGTTCAGATAGATACTCCGGGAAGGTTCAGCGAAGATGGGCAAGAGTTTTTTAAGCGGCCAAAAGGGGACGCTTGGATTTCTTCGGTGCTTTGTGAGTCGGAAAAAGACATTTGCATTGGTGTCATGTCCGCTGACTGTTTTCCAGTACTTATTCGGGATAGGTCGAATTGTATATGTGCTGCCATACATTGCGGATGGCGGTCTACCGTTGCTGGCTTACTGAGAAAGACTGTATTGAAGATATTATCCAGTGGTTCGAGTGTGGAAGATCTAGAGTTAGCAATTGGTCCAGGAGCTATGAAATGTTGTTATCAAGTAGGTGATGATGTGGTAGCGGCATTTTGTAAGCTTGAGTCTGGGGCAAGCTTTATAAATAGCAATTCTAATGGGCAAAGTATTGTTGATATTCCGGGACTAATTTCATCGGAAATAATGTCTCTTGGTGTAGCCGAAGACAGTATTTTTAGAGCTAATTTATGTACTATTTGTGATGAGAGATTTTTCTCTTACCGTAGAGAAAAACTTCTTTCAGGACGGCAAGTTAGCTTCATCTCTAATGTGCTTCGATAGGGGATTTTGCTAGTATCTACGGCAAGTTAAGTATCAGAGATGTGATTGACAACATCTAGTGAAGGGGGGATAATGTGTGTAGTGAGTGGTTGCTTTCGATGGTAATCACTGCCTACTTGCGTATAGGGTTTTGGTATAACCCGCTAATTAAAATGGAGGATGCGCCCTTATGGAAAAAGTTGATCGTGACCTAATCGTCGAAATATCTCCAACTGTCCCGCGTCTAAAGGCATTGTACGACGAGCATGTGGAGCTTGAGCAAAAACTCAATGAGTTTGAAAGTATGTCAGAGTATTCACCGGATGTATCTACTCAAAAGCGAGAGCTGAAGAAACAAAAGCTCAAGGGTATGGATGATATCATGGATATTTTGGTGAAATATCGCAAAGGTCACGTAAGCGATCTTTCCTGATAGCATAAATTTTTGCATATATATCTAAATATATAAATTTCTAAAATGTCAGACCGTGGACACCCTTATCTCAGTTATGAGATAGGGGTGTTTTGGTGTAGGTGTTGGCATTCACATTTGGCTTAACGTTTCTACTCGTTATTTGAACACTTATGAAAGGAGGGGGCACTTAATGAGAGATATCCATAATCTAACTGTTGCTGTAGTTGGAGCGACGGGTGTTGTAGGTGGAGAAATGGTATCAATTTTGGAGCAACGCGGCTTCTCCTTAGGTAAACTTCGGCTCTTTGCTAGTAGCAACTCAGCGGGAACGCATTGTGAGTTTGATGGTCATAGAGTGTTAGTTGAAGAACTTACTACTAATTCTTTTCGGGGAGTTGATATTGCTCTTTTTTCCGCTGGGTCACCTATTAGTGCCGAATATGGTCGTATCGCTGCAGAAAGTGGGGCTGTGGTTATAGATAATTCTAGTTACTTTCGAATGGAGTCTGAGATTGCTCTGGTTGTGCCAGAAGTTAATGCTAATGTCGTAAGGGATCTTATTGGCGATGGATTACCAGAGGATGGTCACATCATTGCTAATCCTAATTGTTCTACAATTCAACTTGTTGTGGCGTTGAAGCCAATTTTGGACGAAGTGGGTATAAAACGTGTAGTGGTATCTACATATCAATCGGTTTCTGGTGCAGGGAAAAAAGGAATGAGTGAGCTTTGGGACCAGACCTTAGCCGTTATCAACCAAGGTGATGTTTCTGTTAAGTCGTTTCCGCACAGAATAGCTTTTAATTGTTTGCCGCATATCGATTCATTTCTTGAGGATGGCTATACAAAGGAAGAAATGAAGATTGTCAATGAAACGCGCAAGATTCTCGAGATGCCCGACCTAAGGGTTAGCTCCACTGCAGTGAGAGTTCCTGTTTTTGCTTGTCATGGTGAGTCGGTTAATATTGAGATGTTAAAACCTCTCTCAGCGCAAGCAGCTAGAGAGTGTTTGCGCAAGAGCCCCGGTATTTTAGTTGCGGATGACCCGCAGAGTGAGGTTTATCCTTTGTCTAGTGATGTTGTTGGTACTGATGCTACGTTTGTTGGTCGAATACGCGAAGATTCGTCTGTCGAAAATGGGCTGAACATGTGGATAGTGGCAGATAATGTGAGAAAAGGTGCCGCATTAAATGCTGTTCAGATTGCTGAGCTTGTCGTAGAAGCGTGGAGTTAGTGGTGTCGAAGATTTTTGTGGTATCTAGAATTCGTCTGAATCTTCCTGCATTGGATTATTTACAAAGATACTTATCCCAAGTGCGCCACTGGTCAGTATCCAGCTAACAAACAATGACATAGTGATTTGTGTAGAATCCAGGTTCAGCATGAAACTGATTATTAAGGCTAGCATTGCGCCAAAACTATATAATCTTACTAGGAATCGAGCTGAGGGGAACGATTCGAGTTCATTACTTGTTTTTTCTTCGTCTGTTGTTTCTGGCGTCATGACAGATTTTAATCTCGCGAAAGATTTGCTAATAAACACTTAATCGGCATTGTTTGAGTGTAACTAAACGTTTATTTTCTGAGATGCTTTAGGATAAATGATAGTTTCAATGGATATTTTGTCTTTTTAAATGAAAATCAAATTGGAGCTAGATTATCGTGGCGAGGGCTTTTGCGGTTGGCAAGTACAGCCGGGTTTATCTAGTATTCAAGGCGAGTTAGAACGCGCTATAGCTATATTCCTTCGAGCTCAGCACAAGAAAATGATGGGCGCAGACTGTGACTACGATGTGAGCGTCACCGGTAGTGGGCGTACTGACGCTGGAGTGCATGCTAAGGGGCAAATAGCTAGTTTTTCATGGCCTAATGAACTGCCACTCGATAGCAGTCATTTGTTGCGAGCAATTAACGCCCTTACACCTCGCGCTTTGGTCGTAAAAGATGTGTCAGTGCAAGATGATGATTTTGATGCTCGTCGCTCGGCGCATGTGAAATGTTATAAGTATACTATGTTACTACGCGAAGGATCTTTTGGTTATTACATGAATGGAGTGTGGTGCTTAGGACGTAGTAAGCTTAACATTGCAGCGATGATTCAGGCAGCCCGCTATCTTAAAGGACAACGCGATTTTTCCTCATTTAGAGCACGTGACTGTTGTGCAAAATCTTCGGTGCGAACGATTGTTCTTAGTGAAATATCGCGCAAGAGCTCGGACCTATTGGTATACACTGTTTACGGGAGTGGTTTTTTAAAGCAGATGATCCGAATTATTGTTGGAACATTGGTTGATGTTGGGCGTGAAAGGATTACAATTGATGACTTCAAACGAATAGTGCAAACACGAGATCGTAAGGCTGCTGGGATAACAGCTCCTGCTTGTGGATTAGTTCTTCAATGGGTGCGGTATCAAAGTTCTATAGATTTTCAAAACGAAAAATTAAGTTGATTAAGTGTGTCAAGTATGCATACAAAAATCCGAATGCGCGCAATACAAATATTTTTTTTAATATGTCCCTAACTAAAGTAGTGAACCTAAGCAAGCAATTACATAAATACCTAGAATACCTTCGAGTGCCTTGTCCTGATCTGTGTATTACTGAATGATTTAGAATAATATTTTGCAGTAATATTTTTCCGAGCAACAGCACTAACCTTGCGTTATTGCGCCTTATTCTCGAGCAACAGTTTCGTTTGGTTCCCTAAATCTAAATTTCCAAAAATAGCGTCGGCATTCTTCTTGCAGGCGCAATTATATAGCGCGTAGAACTACGTGAATGACGGTCGTGCGCTGGATTTATATATCTAATAATTAGATTTGTGAGATAAAGCTAATGGATTTGTCGGTTTTAAGGAAAGGAAACAAAAAAAATGTTTTAAATAACACTTCAGGCAGTGTGGCATGTTGTATACGTTACTGCGTATCGTTATTTTGTTTTATGGTTATTGCCCCTGCTGTCGCAAACGCAGACGTTTGGGTTAACTTAGAATGGGATTCAAACTCTGAGTCTGACCTATCTCACTATAATATATACTGGGACACTAAAACTATAGCTGCTGGTGCAAACAAGAGTGCGAATATTCCCGGTACCCCAAATCAAGTTCCCCCTCCAGAGTACACCTTAAAAGGTCTAACTAAAGGCAAGACATATTTTCTTGCCGCAACAGCTGCTGATAACAGTTCTAACGAAAGTGGTTTCTCGAATGGGATTCAATTTGTCGCTTTAGACGCAGATGATGATCAAATAACAGACGTTCAGGATAACTGCGTCAATGTTAAGAATAATAACCAGACTGATAGTGATGGTGACGGCATCGGAGATGCCTGTGAGTCCACACCAAAGGACACAGATGGTGATGGCATCCCGGATTCAACAGATCCAGATGACGATAATGATAAGGTTTTTGATGGTGCAGATTGCGCGCCGTTAAATGCTAACAAATTCCGGAATAAGGCATATCCAGACGCCGATAAGGATGGAGTGCGCGAGACGATAAAACTAGTAACAGTTGCCTGTTTTGGAAATACGCCTCCAAGTGGTTTTACACTGGTGACGAAATCACCGGATAATTGCCCGAGTGTTTCGAACGCAAATCAAACTAACACCGATGGCGATAGTCTAGGAAACGCATGTGATCCAGATGATGATGGCGATAAGGTTAACGATTCAAGTGACTGTTTACCGTTAGATTCAAGCGCATGGACATCTAAGGCCTACATCGATGGAGACAAGGATGATGTTAGAGACAATGATATTCTCATAGATATCGTGCCTGCTGGGTGTTATGGAAATAGCATTCCATCTGGTTTTACGTTGAGGATTGGTTTAGGAATCGACCTATGTCCTAGCGTTCCAGATACAACAAATGGTGACGTTGACCAAAATGGAATAGGTGATGCCTGTGATCCGACATTAGTCGATGGTGATGGAGATCTTGTTCCGGATAAGTTCGATTGTGCTCCTGCTGATGATCAATTGTTTCAGGACAAGGTATATCTAGATGCAGATAATGATGGTGCTCGTGAGTCGACCACTGTGATAACAGTTGCCTGCTTTGGTAAGACTGTTTCATCTGGTTATACACTATCGAAAGCATTTGATAGTGATAATTGCCCGGGTATATCTAATCCAACTCAAAATGACACAGATGGTGACGGCACTGGAGATGCCTGTCAGATTACAGAAGGTGAGGATACTGACGGAGATGGGTTGATGGACGAAGAGGAAGTTGCTATGGGAACGGATCCGTTTGATTCTGATACAGATGACGATGATGTGAAGGATGGCCAGGAAGTTACTGATGGTTCCAATCCTTTGGATAAAGGAAGTGTGATGTCAGTACTTGGAACGACCTTATGCACAGAGTGGAACGGCAACTTTGGTATGTTCAACTTCTTTGAACACGTAAATCTGAGTGATAAGCCTATTAATGTTAGGATGGAATTCTTTGACCTCAGTGGAGTTGTTCAGGATACGGATGCGTTTACCTTGGAGCCTGGCATTCAGATTGACTTCCCAGTGCACTCGATGAGTGGATTTGAGAACAATACCTTCGGAAGAGTATGCTCTAGTCATGACGGAAACCCAGGGGATATGGATGGACGTATGGTTCACTACTTACCAGATCCAAACGACCTAGATGCCTTCCAGTTTGCATTTGCAATGCCTGTGGCAAATGGAAGAACTGGTAGTCAGTATGTTCCATTCAATACCTTCCAGCCGAGTCTTGATTCAAGTGACGCTGATAACCTGGTAGCGAACTGGATTCAAGTAACGAATCTAGGTGACCAAATTGCAAGTGGAAGACTGTTCTTCTACGGCATGGATGGAAGTCCGTTGGGAGATGAGGGTGGAAAACGTCTAACGCTCCGTGCTGGACAGCGCATAGACAGTCCAGCGCATGAGTTTGGTGGCTCTATCGTTGGGTTGGTTGAATGGAGGCCGGAAGATGATACGGTTCCATTTAATGTGCGCAATATACGCTACTTGTATGACAACGACGGCAGTGTCAATAGCTTCGACACCGCCTTTCAGGTTGAAGCCGGACATGGTTCTGGTGAGTTGTTGGTAGCACCGCTTGACACTAGAGATTCATCCTCGATTATTGAGGTATTGAATACATCTGATGCTCCGATAACAGCCGAGATAAGCATATACGATGCTTTTGGTAATCTTGTTACGACGATTGAGTTATCTGAGGAGCAGTTACCAGCTAAAGGATCGTTTCATATCATAACTGATACGCTTCTTGGTCTTGGAAATCAGGGTGTTGCTACCATTAAGGGTAGCGCAGTGAGTAGCGCAATAGCTATTGTGATGCAATATAGAAGAGACTCGAATCTTGGTATCGAGTTTATGTATGGCATCACCGCACAACAAGCGCTTGGGACTGTGATTAGTGGTTCGTATAACACGTTCATTAAGCAGGATTCACGTTTGATAGTGGTAAATGCAGATAATACTGCTTTAGACGTGAACCTCTCAATGATTCGCTTTGATGGTACTGCCGTTATTGAGGGGCTCGATAGATTCATTCTGGGACATGGTCTTCTCGATATTAACCTGAGTAATTTTGAGGGAAGTGATGTATACGGACTTGCGAAACTTCAGCCAGAAACTCGCAATAGCGTAGCTGGTTGGGTCTTGCGAGAACGCGGGTTAGATTATGTGATAGTAACGCCAGTAAGACAGTAACTTGCACTTAATAAGATTGTAAAACCGACATGGCACCATCAATTCTGGATTTCATTCCGGGTTGGTGGTGCTTTTTTTTAGCAAGTTTGGCAATACTGAACTTGAACAATGCATTATGCCCATCAATCGTTCGCAAAAAAGGGTTGAATCCCTCGACTTTAGTCGAGGGATTGTTTAGTTTCTCCTGAAAGCGAATCCTGAATAGTACACATTACAAGATGTTTCCGGTGCCGATATAGGGTTGCAGTGGATTATAGAGTTTCTTCCCACTTCATTCGAAAAAACATCCTCGCCGTTTTCCGTAATTTCGAAATAAGACCAAACGATTGTCTCAGTGCAGTCAGTGCCCGAAACAAAGGGGTTTAGTGAATGGGGTGAGCCCGTAACAATAAATGAATTGCTGGTGGGCTCGGTATTTCCATTACTAAACACATCGTTGTTATCATCGATTAGGATAACGGAATCGAATTGGGTTCTATCGGAGTTTTCGGCAATTCGGTGCACATACGACAGACCTTCTAGTATTTTTACATCATTCGGACACCCGTTTGCGCTAAGTGAGACGGAAACATCCCATACACCGCGAAACGGTACGTCTTCGCCACTGCGTCCTTCAGAGCATGAGCAAAGAAAAATAATAAGAAAAATTAAAGCTATCCTCGAATAACTCATTTCTTTTTCCTCCTTTGTTTAATCCGGCTATAGAAACATTACGTCTCTTATGGAGCGGTGTTCGTTGCAACTCGTTCAGCGGTGCCGGTGTAGTTAACATCGCAAGTTAAAATCTCCTCATCTCGAGTGCATGTTATTGAGGAATGTCTGGTGACAAATCCTGCAAAAGCGGAATTGAAATCATCTTCAGTAAAATCAATCACATCATATTGAAAATCGATTACTTCTTGGCATTCAAATTGGTCGAGAAAGCCGGGAAGGATATGTGCGGTTCCTGTTGTAGAGAAAGAATTGCCGAGGCCGTTCTCGTCAACTTGACCAATGCCAACAAAGGTATCGATTCCATCATCCAGAACTACGTCCAATATGGTATTTCCAAGAGCGTCCCCACTGACACCTTGGTTGACATTATGTCTAAAGAAAATCAACTCAAATTCCCGTGGAATTTCTCTTGGGCAGGTGTTACTGACAAGCTCGACCCGACCTCGCCAAGCGCCTGCATATTCCGGCACCTTTATGCCTCCTGCTCCCCCACCGTTACATCCATTTGATAGAAATATGACTGTAAAACTAATTAATAAACTTTTGATTATTCTATTCATCCTACTAACTACCTATTTTGGCTCCAGATTTTGCGTTTTTAGTCCTCAAACTTCCACAACATGTTGACAAGGTAATTGAAAGTGGATAAAATGTCCACCATGAAAAACCGATTTTTTATCTTTCTTGTTTTTTTTATGTTGAGCTGTGGAGGCGGTTCCTCTGGCACCTCTGTTGGAACTTCTGGTGGAGGAGGTACCACTAACTTTTCTGGCGTTGTTGTCTCGCGAGATGGCAGTGGTATATCATTTACCCCGATTGTTTTGTTAAATACCGAAGATGCAACCGTTACTGATGAAGCAGGTGCTTTTGAAATCAACGCGCGTTTTCCGGGTGGAGATGCTGCTTTTTCAATTGGGACCAGCGAACGGGCAAGTGTTATTGTTGTGGTTGAAGACCTACCGGAGCAGACGCCAGATGTTGAGCTTTCAATTTTATTTGATTCGATCGAACAAAGCGCGTCACTACTGAGCGTAACACTGCGCGCTCGGATAGTACGCAGCTGTAGCCCTTTCTTTCTTAATACGAGAACAATTCGACAAACTGCACCCATAGCGGAAGGAATAGTTTGTACTGTCGAAGTAGAGATGAAGTCGAATGGAGTTTCCATCGACAACTTGCTATTTGAACTCCAACATCGTGGATGTTCTGCTGATGACCCTTGGCAATTTGGTGCAGTGGGTAAGACTGGAACAAGTGGACCCGGAACTGGTGAAATAGATTTCACCTTTAGAAATGACGAAAGGCACTGCGTATCTAGAATCATTGGACCACTTAGGAGCGATGGCGAGATACCACTCTCGGCTCAGATTCACAGTTTGCGAAAACAACAATTTGATTTAAGTTAAGCGCTACGCAGCAAATCTATGAAATCCGCACGGGAAATATGTAGAAAAGCTCTTCGTGGACTGCTCGTCCCAGTAGTTCGTTTTGCGCTAATGCACTCGTTAAAACAACGAGATGTTCTTGAGTATCTCAAACTCGCCTTTATACAAGTCGCAAAAGAAGAGCTTGAAAAACTCGGAGAAGCGAAGACAGCAAGTAAATTAAGTGCAATGACTGGTATTCAGCGGCGAGAGTGCGGGCGTTTATTCGACGAAGCTCCCGCGATAAAACAAGATCAAGATGTAACCGCCCGAGTCGTTGGGCTCTGGCAAAGCGGCACAGATTATCTAGACAGCTCGGGGAATCCTAAAGTGTTAGAGCTTAAAAGTCGCGAAGGAACCTTCGCCGACCTCGTTGCTAACGTCAGTACTGATCTCAATCCCTATACGGTTCTATTCGAACTTGAGCGAATAGGAATTGTAAACGTTAATGAACAAGAACTTCGATTGATTCGACCGGGATATGAGCCGACTGGAGATCTTGAGGAGGGATTTCGTTTACTTGCGCAGGATGTCGATGATTTGCATCAGGCTGTGAATGAAAACCTCTTTAAGGAACCCGCTCAACCGAATCTTCACGTTAAAACGGAATATGACAATATTCCGGTATCAAAGGAGAAGCAAATTCGAGACTGGTTTCTTGTGAAGGGCGCTGAGTTTCATGAAGAGGCCAGGAAGTTTTTATCTGCGTTAGATCGAGATATTCAACCGAAGGTTGCTAAAGAATGCTCAGAGGAACCGTCGGTGCGGGTCGCCATAGGAACGTTCAGTTTCACTGAGCGTAGCGACAATAACTAATTGGCTAGCGCAACTACCCAAAACGCGCAAATGCGAGTTTAAGAATAGTTTGCTGCTCCATGATGTGCGCTTTTGTCGAACCTGTTGCTGGGCTTGCACTTGCAGAGCGTTTTACGGAATTAACTCTTACGTCTCCCGATACTCGTTGTATCAGAGGAAGCGTGTAGAAGAGAGCTCCCATGTTTGCAGGTTCTTCTTGAACCCAGGTGATGCTTTTTAGCCTCGGGTGTTTTGAGATAGCGCTTCTGAGCTCCTCTTCTGGAAAAGGGTAAAGCTGCTCAATGCTAACTATTGACGCATGTGAGTGATTCTGTTTTTTTCGTTCGGCTTTTAGCTCGTGAGCGATTTTTCCAGTACAAACAAGCAAGCGCTCTGCGTCAGTGCAGTCATTGTCTTGCATGACTGGTTGAAAAGAAGAACCCTCTGTGAAATCTTCTAACTTAGATGACGCTGCGGCTGCGCGAAGCATGCTCTTTGGTGTGAAAACAACTAAAGGCTTGCGCCAGCGACGCATAACTTGTCGTCTTAGTAGATGAAAATACTGCGAAGCGGTAGATGGGTAGCACACTTGGAGATTGTCCTCTCCTGCAAGTTGTAAATAACGTTCAATGCGAGCACTCGAATGCTCTGGTCCTTGTCCCTCGTATCCGTGAGGAAGAAGGAGAACTAGGCCTGATAGAAGTCCCCATTTATCTTCTCCTGCCGCTAGGAATTGGTCGATTATTATTTGAGCGCCATTTACAAAATCGCCAAATTGAGCTTCCCAACATACAAGAGCTTCTGGGTAGTCGCGGCTAAATCCATATTCAAACCCGACAAGGGCCGCTTCAGAGAGAACTGAATCAAAGACGTCAAACAATCCTTGTTGAGGATGAAGGTGGCGAAGTGGAATGTATGGAGCGCCAGTCTTGTTATCATATAGGACGGCATGTCTGTGGCTAAATGTGCCACGTCTACAGTCTTGTCCAGTCAGACGCACGGGAACACCTTCCCACAGGAGTGAACCGAATGCTAGAGCTTCAGCTGTTCCCCAGTCTATAAGTTTTTCACCCACTCCCATTTGCTGCCGTTGCTCAAGCAGTTTTTTTAGTTTTGGATGAGTATTGAAATTCTTATCAGTTACTTGGCTTATGCCTTGCGAAACTTCTGCGAGTCTTTGTTTTGTTATCGCAGTGTCGACCCCCATTGATTTGTCGTAGTGTCCACCAACGTAAGGTTCCCAATAGTCTGGGAGTGTAAAAAGAGTTGGTTTTTTGGTCATCGCTTGACCTAGACTTTGTTCTTTGGAAAGAGATTCTGTCACTTCATTTTCGAGTTTTGTTAGCTCCTCTTTAGAGACACCTATTTTTTCCGCGTAAGAATGATAGATAGGAGGCAGGGCCTTTATCTTTGCGTATAGTTGAGGTTGGGTGATCGTTGGATCGTCTATCTCGCTGTGACCAAAACGCCTAAAGCCAATCAAGTCTACTAATACATCAGAGTTGAATTCTTTTCGGTAATCCATGGCCATTTGGCCTGCTCTAACCACCGCATCTGGGTTGAGGCCGTTTACATGGAAAACAGGAGCTGAAAGTCTTTTAAACGCGTCAGAAGAGAAGCGCGATGAGTGCAGAGCACTCGGGTTTGCTGTAAATCCTATCAAGTTGTTCACTATTATATTAACTGTTCCCCCAACGCGGAATCCAGATATATCTGATAGGTTAAGTGTTTCCGACGTAATCCCTTGACCTGCAAAGGCGGCATCTCCATGAATTACGATTGCGAGCACTTTTGAGTAATCTTCGGTGTCTTTTAATCTTTCTTGCCGTGCTCTTACTCGTCCCATAAGCACTGGGTTTATTGCTTCGAGATGACTTGGGTTTGACGCTAGGCGAACCTGTATGCTTTTTCCCGATGGCGTCTTGAATAGACCGGTTGCACCCATGTGGTATTTGACATCCCCACTTCCAAGAACGCTGCGTGGGTCTACGTCTTCAAAGCCAGCAAAAATACTTGCTGGTGGAGTTGAAGTCATATGAACCATCACGTTGATGCGGCCGCGATGACTCATGCCGATCATCGCAATTTCAAAACCTGAATCAGCAGCTCTAGTGAGAATAGAATCTAGTAGAGGTATAAGAGTAGCTAATCCTTCCAACGAAAAGCGCTTAGTTCCAACGTAGCGAGTATGAAGAAATCGCTCTATGCCAATAGAAGAAACAAGTCTTCGAAGAATGAAATTTCTATCAAACGTATGCGTGTTGCTTTCCATTTGCTCTGCAACCCATTGGCAGCGCTCAGGGGAGGGAATATGCATGAACTCAGCGCCAATCGAACCACAGTAAATTCCGCGCCATTTCTTTTGCGCGGCAGCACTGGCGTCGTCGAGTTCTGGATGTGGAAATTGGCTTAGGCGGCCTAAATCGTCCAGTGCTGCTTGCAGATATCCCCAGCGGCGAAAGCTATTTGCAGGATTGTTATTACTCATAAAGGCACTATCTTATTCTTGGGATTCGACATAATATGCATTTTGGTGTTCGAATTCAATATCACAGCTGCAAACAGTAAGCATCAGTTGTCAGTTATTATGTATGAGCGAGTTGTGTAGCTTACTTTTTATCTCTAAATACTGTATTAATAAGCGCACAAGTTCATTATTTAAATACTCTTTAATGTTTGCGATTACAATATGTCTAACTTCAGGCTCAAGCACAACATAAAACCGATTTTTTTGGTCCTCATATTGCTTTGTTCATGTTTTCGAGCTGATAAAGAAGATAAAGAAAAGGACATGAAGCCACTTGTGACAGTGTCAGTTCTTCCACAGTCGTTTTTTGTTAAACAAATAGCAGGTGATTTAGTTGATGTAGAGGTTATGCTACCTCCAGGGGCCAATCCGAGTACGTATGAGCCTACTATATCGCAGATGAAAGCTATTTCTAAAGCAGTTGTTTATGTTAGTGTTGGGCACCCTAATTTTCCATTTGAAAAGGTTTGGTTAGACAAGTTGTTGGCCGGGAATAAGGATATTCGTGTTGTCGATAGTTCGGCAGGGGTAGATCTTCTTGACGAAGATCCTCACATCTGGGTTTCTCCGGAATGTGTGCGCACGGCTGCGAAAGGAATTGGTAGTGCTTTGTACTCAGCATTTCCAGATAAGAAGGAATTACTTAAGGCTAATCTCGAGCAGTTTCTGGGTCGCATTGATGAATTAGATAATAAAATTAAGTCAGTTTTAGATTCCAAGAAAGGGAAGAAATTTTTTGTTTTCCACCCAGCATGGGGATACTTTGCAAACAGTTACGGTCTTGAGCAGGTATCAATTGAACATGAGCATAAAGAGCCAGGACCGAGAGAGCTTGTTCGCATTATAAAAGATGCCAGGGCTGCAAAAGTAGATGTTATCTTTGTTCAACCACAGTTTTCGGCAGAGAGTGCGCATGTTCTAGCTCAAGAACTAGGAGCTCGTGTTGTAATTGTAGATCCACTGGCATTTGATTGGTTTGAAAATCTAGAGAAAGTTGCACTATCTCTTGCCACCGCATCTAGGCCATGAATTCAAAAGCAATCGCAATAAGTGGGCTAAATGTTACATTTCGCAAAACCTCTGTGCTTGAGGATGTTAACTGGGAGGTTCCTAGAAATGAGTTTGTGGCAATAATTGGTCCAAATGGTGGTGGAAAAACAGTTCTTTTAAAATCAATTCTAGGGCTAATAAAACCAAGCAGCGGTAGTGTCTTAGTTTTCGGAAAGCACCCGAAGAAAATGCGTGGAAGTATTGGATATGTTCCACAACATTCGCGCTTTGATGCCAGTTTTCCAATTAGTGTCATGGAAGCTACATTAATGGGACGCCTTGCAACGGCAAAGTTGATAGGTTCTTACAGTGCTCAAGATCGAGAAATTGCGCAGCGTGCCTTAGCGCGAATGCATCTTGAGGAGCTTGCTGATAGGCAGATTGGAGAACTTTCAGGAGGGGAACTTCAGAGAGTGTTAATTGCGCGAGCATTGTCGCTTGAGCCAGAGATTCTTTTGTTAGATGAGCCTACCTCGAGTCTTGATACGCGTATTGGACGCGATGTCTATCAGCTATTAGAAGAGCTTGCCAATAAGATAACTATCGTTTTGGTGTCACATGATATCGGAGTTATTTCGCGACATGTTCAATCCATTGCTTGTTTGAATCGCCGTTTGCACTATCATAAATCCAAAGAGATCACGTCGGATATGTTGGAGATGGCATACGGTTGTCCAGTAGATCTTGTAGCTCATGGTATGGCTCACAGAGTTTTGCACGAGCATGGTGGGGAAGAGTAATAGTGATTGCTGAAGCTTTGGAGTTTTCATTCTTTCAACGAGCTATTATCGCGGGTTTGTTGTCTAGTGTCGCCTGTGGAGTTATCGGCTCTTACGTAGTTGTTAAGCGCATGTCTTCTATCTCAGGGGGACTTTCTCACGCAGCTTTTGGTGGGGTTGGGATTGGTTATTACTGTGGATTTAGCCCAATGCTAGGGGCTGCTTGTTTTGCTGTAGTTTCGGGTATTGCTATAGGGTGGGCATATCTACGTCAGCATCACAGTTTAGATACACTTATTGCTATTGTATGGGCGATGGGTATGGGGATTGGGGTGATGTTTATAGCGATTACACCTGGATATGCTCCTGACCTAACCAGTTACTTATTTGGTAATATCTTACTGGTGCCTACCGATTACATTGTCATGGTGGCTATTGTAGATGTAGTTATAATCTTGGTAGTAGGTGCTTTGTTTAAGCTTTTTCAAGCTGTGACCTTTGATGAAGAGTTTTCAAATGTTGCTGGAGTTAATGTTGAGGGGGTATTTTTACTATTATTGGTTTTGACCTCACTTGTTGTTGTCATACTTATTAGGATTGTAGGGGTAGTCATGCTGATTGCGCTATTAACTACCCCAGCGATTATTGCACGACAGTGGTCTAATAACCTCAAGCGAATGATGATTTATTCAAGCGCAATTGCTGGTGGGTGTACCACTTTTGGCTTATTTTTATCATTAGGCTTGTCTGATAGTTATGGTGTGAATCTACCAACAGGACCGCTAATTATTATGTTAACTATCTTGTGTTTTGTAGTTTCTAGTGTTGTTAAAGCCATTACCGTTAGGAGCTGTCCAAAAATAACTTAGACATTTAGCGCTCAGATTTAGGTTATATTTGGATTTTCTGACTGAGCAAAACCACAGTAATACCCTTGTATTTCGAGGATTTTGAGAAGGAAGAAAATTCAAAGATAACCTAAATCTGAGCGCTAAATGTCTAAGTTATTTTTGGACAGCTCCTTAGGGTTTGATTCCGTAAGCGTTCACTTATAATATGGGTGTTTCATGAAAAAGTATTCGGTGCTTTTTGTTTGTTTGGGAAATATCTGTCGTTCTCCACTCGGTGAAGCGGTCTTTCGGCATTTGGTTACTGAGCGTAAGCAGGATAGTAAATTCCATATAGAGTCATGTGGAACTGGGCACTGGCATGTAGGCGAAGGCGCTCATCATGGTTCGGTAAAGATAGCGAAAAAACATGGTATAGATTTATCTGGGCATTGTGCAAGACAAGTGGCACAGGATGATTTTTCGAAATTTGAGCTATTGGTGGCTATGGATCGTTCAAACAGAGCTGACTTAGAGCAAATTGATACGGGAGCAGGGGCTAGAATAGTATGTATGAGGGATTACGACCTAGAACGAGACAGCCTGGATGTTCCAGATCCTTACTACAAAGTCCAAGGTGGCTTTCAAGCCGTTTTTGATATCATTCATCGCAGTTGCCTAGAACTTCTCAATCAACTTGACGATGAGTTATAGGTAATCTCAATGCAGATTCCGGCAGGTTTAGCAGATATATTATCTCAGAAGCTTGGTTCTAATGTTGTCAGTGCTCAAGTCTTAGGTGGCGGGTGTATTAACCAAGCTGCGGCGTTGAAATTGTCTAATAGCGAAGAGTTTTTTGTTAAATGGAATAATAGTGCACCAGAAGGTTTTTTTGAGGCTGAAGCTGTTGGCTTGAAGGAGCTTTCGAAGTCACAAGCGTTGAGGATACCAGAAGTTGTATGTTATTCAGAGCCTGACAATACTAGAGCCCCTGCTTATTTAGTTCTTGAACTATTGCGAGCAGGGGGGGCTTCTAAAGAAAATGAGCGACAACTGGGTAGACAATTAGCATATCAGCATCGAATAAGTAACGAAGCGTTTGGTTTTTCAACTTCTAATTTTATAGGCACTCTTGTTCAGAGCAACACTTACACATCTACATGGGGAGAGTTCTTCTTCAATGAGCGGCTTAAAAAACAGGCTGAGCTTGGAATGAAAAATGGCTGCTTTGATGATGGATTTGAAGGATTGTTGCTCTCTAGGAAAGAAATGATTTGTGAACTGCTAAATGCTTGTGAAGAGAAGCCGGCGTTACTTCACGGGGATTTATGGTCGGGAAACGTTTTTTGGAGCGATAGAGGCCCAGCGCTTATTGACCCTGCTGTTTATTACGGCAACAGAGAGGCCGATATAGCGTTTACTGAACTCTTTGGGAGGTTTGGGGATGATTTTTATAAAGCCTACAACGAAGAATACCCACTTTCCTCAGGATATGAGCGAAGAAAGAACATCTTAAACCTCTATCATCTAATGACTCATTCAAATCTTTTTGGAGGATCTTACATAGGATCTGCTAGGAGCGTGTTAAGTTCGATTGTGTCCGTGTAGTAATTCTTAAATTGCGGAATTCTGAGACATGGTTGTGCTCTAACGAAAACAATAGCCAGTGCCGTGTACTGTCTCGATAATTTTAGGATCTTTTGGATTTTGTTCAATTTTCTTTCGGAGCTTTGATATGTGCTGATCGAGGGTTCTGCTATTTGGGAAATAATCTTCACCCCAGCAGCCATTAAACAAGGCGTCTCTGTCTAGGACTTCTCCGCGCTTTCTACAGAAAAGTTCAAGGATTTTTAGCTCACGTAGGCTTAAGCTGATATCCGTTTTTCCTCTGCGTGCTAGGAGTTCTCGTGGTACAACTTCCAAGTCTCCCATGGTAAATGGTTTGTTGGGAAATTCTTTTGGCGCATTCTTAAGTGCGCGTCTAGTAATAGCACGGATTCTAGCCACAACCTCCTTAACACCAAATGGTTTAAGAATGTAATCATCAGCACCAAGCTCAAGACCAATGACTTTATCTATTTCCTCCGATTTGGCCGAAATAAAAACAACAGGAACGTCTTCATCTAATTTGCGAATTTCTTTACATACATCAAAGCCGCTCTTTCCAGGCATCATGACATCGAGACAAACGAAATCAGGACGCATGTCCGTAAAAATTTCAACCGCTTCGTCACCGTTTTTTGCTTGAGTGACCTCGTATCCTTCATTGGTTAAAATTTCAACGAGCCCTTCGCGAATTTTACAATCATCTTCAGCTACCAAAACGCGCATTACTTGCCTCCTCGTGGTGTATGTAATGTTAAAATCATCGTTGTACCTTTTTTAGTATTGGCTATCTCAAGCGAGCCTCCGTGTTTAATGGCAAGCTCTCTAGCAATACTTAGTCCAATGCCGGTACCACTTACGCCTTCGGAAACGCTATTGGAAAGTCGAGTAAAGGGTTTAAATATTTCTTTACGTTTGGCCTTTGGTATACCAGGTCCGTTATCAGCTATTGTAATAGTACTTGTTTGCATTGTTTGTCTAAGGCTGAGCTTGAGCTTACTTCCTGAGGGAGCATATTTCTCTACATTGGAAATCAAATTACCGAGAATTTGTTGTAAGGCATCGCGATCGTGGGTTACAAGCCCGCTCGATTTTGTGTCTAATTCAAGCGTTATGTTATGTTCTGTCAAACTTGGGCGGAATTGCTCGATTACATCATTGATAGTTTCGGCTAAATCTCCAACCGTATAGGTTAGTGCTAGTTTGTTTCGCTCGTGTTTAGCAAAGCTTAGCACGTTTGATATGAGACGACTGAGGCGAGCACTTTCGCTTAAAACGATACTGAGATATTTAGAGGTTTTTTCATCTTTTTCGTCGATGCGATCCTCTAAGAGTTCGCTATACATTCTAATATTAGTAAGAGGCGTTTTAAGCTCGTGTGACACCTGGTTAACAAAAGAGACTCTTGAGGCCGCTTCGCGCATCTGTCTCGTGTAAGCCCAGTGTAAATAGATGCCGAGCGTAATAAGGATTATGGCAATACTTGCAAGTGCGGCTAAAAAATTAAGAAACACCGAAGACCCAATGCCTTCAAAAGGCGTTATGCGTTGGGCTGAGAGTGAAAGTTTCCACGAATCGAGTGGGGGGAGAAGAGGGATGGAGACAACTTCAAACATTTCTTGCCCTTCTCCAGGTAAGCCCCAGCCATAGAGTTCAGATTTTCCAGCATTTGCGACAGCGATTCTCACATTTGACAACCCGGCAGAGTCGTCTGGCAGCGCACCTATCAAGTCCGCAATAAATCTCGACCGGTTTAGGGCAAAACCGCTAATGTCTCCTGTGCTTGTGCGTAAGTAAAGCATCAGGTGTAATCCATTTGACCAGTAGTAAGAGTGCCATTTGGGAGTAATGGCTGAACTTTTAGAGAGAAGTTGGAAGGATTTTTGGTAGGAGACAGCATTTTCGGCTTTAGGCCTTTGGCTTAGAAGCGCTCGAGAATCCCAAATATTTTTTGTCTGATTGTAAAACAACTCTTCTTTTTTGGTGGTTTGCATGACAAAAGGATTGGGATAGTAAAGCGAGCCGTTTTTATCAAGCATAAAGAACATGTCTGCTTCAGGTGAGCTTCGTCGTAAGCTGCGAAGCTCACTTGGGTCCTTTGTGGCTACTGTCCGAAGACGACGGGCAAGCATGTTGCTGTATGATGTCATGTAACTTGCAATCTGACTCTGGATTCCTTCTAAACGAACGCGCTGAGAGTCTTGATACTCTAAGTAGAGCAACGCGCGCTCATTGTGGGCGATGCGCCAGCCAATCGCCGCGAGAGCGATGACAGGCACCACCACCAGTAATGATATGGGAATCCAGAGTCGTTTCATCGTTATTTCGGTGAGCTTACCGAGTTGTCATGAAAGCGTCCACTCTTATTCATTCTGTAGTTTTGCTCAGCAATGCCCTTTCGCATTCTGCCCCATGATTTAGATTTCAGATGTTTAGATTGGACTTCGTAGGCTTTACTCTGCACGGCAAGTTCTTCAATTTCGTAGTCCTTGCCAGCTTTTCCAAGAAGTTGTGAATTGCTGATGCTAATACTTTGTGCTTCTTCAATTTTCCCCTCGTCGCGAAGCGCAATTACTTTAAGGTTATTCTCATTGGCGAGCAATGTATAGTAACTAGTGATTGCTTCTTTGTTTGAGTTTGCTTGTAGTAGCTTTTGCTTGTTAGAAAATCCCACAGCCAAATTTCTCGAAACACTTTGCTCTTGTTTTGATGCGAGGTTTGTATATTTCGCAGTAGCAAAGGCAAGCTGTTTACGCGACACATCGACATTTGGGCTAATTTCGACTTCTATTACTAATGATTTATCTTGCCCGGAATAAAGATGTCCCATATGGGTGATAACTTTAGAGCCAGCAATTTCAGCATCACGACCGAGTACCCGAATAGGGCGCACGCCGGGGAGGCAATCGATGATTATTTCGATGTCCTGCGCAACGACTTTTGTCAGTTCGCCAAATTCGGTGTTAAAGACGCGGACCAAGTCATTTGTGTTTTCAACAAAGGCATGGTTGCCGTCGCTTCTATCTGCGAGTTGGGTCATTAGATCTTCGTTG
Organism: Phascolosoma agassizii; assembly: GCA_035593235.1. Taxonomy (NCBI): domain Eukaryota; kingdom Metazoa; phylum Annelida; class Sipuncula; order Phascolosomatiformes; family Phascolosomatidae; genus Phascolosoma; species Phascolosoma agassizii. Next base: position 32,867 of record JAVJHY011892451.1, read on the forward strand.
TAGCCAAGGCCAAGACCAATAGTTGATACGGCCATACCATCTTTAGCAAGAGTTTGTCCGAGGGAGCCTAGCTCGAAAGGGGAGCTAGGTCCGACGTTGGCTAGCCCATCAGAGAGAAGAACCACACGGTTTACTTGTTCGCTGTTCAGAAATTTTCTAATTTCACGCGCACCTTTGCTCACACCGGCATAGAGGGCCGTACTCCCACGTGGGCTTATTTGTTGAATTTTCTGAATCACAGAATGTTTGTCTGTCAGTCTAGTAGCTGGCACGACAATTTCGACGTTAGAATCGTAGGTGACGATGGATATAATGTCTTTACTGCTCAAGGATTCAACCGCCATGATTGCGGCTTCTTTTGCCTTTACGATTTTATCGCCTGACATCGATGAGGAACGATCTAATACGATAGCGACATTGATAGGCGCTCTAGCCCCTTGGTCTTCTAGTATAAAACCGTTTAGTTTTATGTGGATTGGGACGGTTAGTTTATTGTTTGCTTGCAAGTAGTCTCCGGTTGTTTCTATAAGCATACCAACTTCAGGCATAGGGCTCGCAGTGCTTATAAAAGGAAATATAGCTGCGCTTAAAATGGCACAGGCAGAGATGAGTGATATTCGAAGTAATGTTTTCATTGTTAGTAAATCTCCTAGATTGTTGTTTTCACCGCAGAATTACATTGCATGTAAAGCGTGGCATCATAGCTATGGTAGGGGAACAGCTAAAATGAGTGGTGAGATAGAGGTAAAAAGATGTAAAAAGTTGTGATTTCGCATAGAGGCGATAGTTCTATCAAAGACGAACAGGAAGTAGCCAGCAATTCTAAAAGTAGCGATTTTGGCCAATCTTGGCACCCCGGAAGATTGCTCCGGTCCTCGCAATTTCCGGGG
>JAVJHY011894612.1:0-33691 GCA_035593235.1 Phascolosoma agassizii
GTAATGCTTGAAAATAATACAATAAAGGCCTTAAAAGTCTTGAAAATCTAGAAAAATAACAAAAATGGCAACAAGACCGATGTGCTTCAGTAGCGGCGGTGTTTAGCGTTCAAAATTGCATCTGAAATTTCGATAAAATCAGAAAAAAAACAAGAAAAATGCAAATAAAGTACCAAAAATCATAGAAAATCTAAATAAATTGCAACTAGTTCGATAAATCGGAATAATTGACGTCAGCTTTGAGTTTGGTACAAAAAATCACAAGTTCAGCTTATAACGTCGAGAAAAAAGTCAATAAAATATTCAATAATTCCGTAAAAATCTGGAAAAATCTTTGAACGTGAAAATCGAGACAATAGAGTGACGGAAACCGTTGAACGCACGGCACACGGCGCGATCTTGTATGACCGCCAGATCATCAGCGAGATGAGCGAGGATCGATTTGTGGCCAGCAACTGGCTGCATTCCGAGCCGGTGCAAGGCGTGCTGGGATCTGAGGGGCGCGGCAATACCATGTTCGTGGGCAATGTGCCGCGGCAGTTCGTGCTTCGCCACTACGTTCGCGGCGGCCTGATCGGCAAATTGGTCAATGACAGCTATGTCTGGACTGGCGCAGAAGAGTCGCGACCCTTTCGTGAGTGGCGCATGCTGGCGAAAATGGCGGACAACGGTTTGCGGGTGCCGCGTCCGGCGGCCGCCAGATATCGACGCAGAGGGCCGTCTTACACAGCAGATTTGATTACCGTTCGGGTGCCCAAAGTCAGGGCGCTTTCGACCCGGATACTCGAGCGTTCAGGTGGGGAAGAATTCTGGCACGAACTGGGTGTTGCCATCCACGAGTTTCATTCACAGGGCGTGTTTCACGCGGACATGAACGCCTATAACCTGCAAATCGATAGTGCGGGTCAATTGTGGATGCTGGATTTTGATCGCGGTCGGCTGATGCCGGCGGGTCCTTGGCAGCAAAAAACATTAAGTCGCCTGCACCGCTCCTTGCAAAAAATCAAATCGATGAATGCGGCGCTGCACTACGATGAAGCTTGCTGGGAACAATTGCTTGGGGGCTATTTCGACGCGTCGAGATCGGCGTAGTAGTCGTCATACCCCTCGGGCAGGTCCTTGAACTTTCTGTGAATCCAAAAATATTGCTCCGGACAATTCCGAATGTGTTGTTCGAGTAGCCGAACATATTTCATGACGTCCTCGATCGGGTCATCGCTCGGAAAGTCGCTAAGCGCCGGTTGCAGCACGAGTTCGTAATTTCCGTCTGGCATTCGCTGTGGAAAAAACGGCACGACGACCGCATTGCCCAATCGCGCAAGCGTCGCGGTGGCGGTTGTATGCATGGTCGGAACGCCGAAAAACGGCACGACCTCAGCGCCCTTGCGTTTGTAACTCTGATCCGGCGCGTACCAGACCGTTCCGCCCGCGCGCAGCTTGCGCACCATTGATTTGATATCACGCTTTTCGATGGTCGTATCGGCTGATCGCTCGCGCCCGGTGCGCAGAAATTCGGTGACAAAATCACTGCGGTTGCGGCGGTATACGGCATCGAATGGTGCGCCGGCGAGGCGAATACCCCGTCCACTGAATTCAAGTGTCGTAAAGTGGGCGCTTAGCAATATCACCCCGACACCCCTGCTCATTGGTTCAGTGACGTACTCGAGATTTCTTACTGCGCAGAGCTTAGAAATCTTGCGGTCCGATGCCCAACGGCCGAGGCCCATTTCGATGAGGGACATTCCAAGCGCACCGAAGTGCTTACGAGTGAGCGCGTCATGTTCGTCACACGACAGTTCGGGAAAACACAGTTCAATATTGCGCCGGACGATGGCGCGGCGTTTTCCGGCGAAGGCGTGTGCGAATCGGCCGAACAGTCGGCCCACTGCCAGTGCCATGCGGTGCGGCAAAAGGCAAAGCAGCCGCAGGCAGCCGAGGGCGAGCCAGGCGGGCCAATATCTTGGTGCACGATACGCATGCAGTGATTTTCGCTCGGTGGACATCGCTGTCGGACTAAAGCCTATTCTTCTTCGGACATGCCGTCGACGTAGTCGTCCTTGTCGCCTTGTTCCTGACTCAAGACAGTATCATCTGTCTCTTTGGTCGGCCTTTCATCGGTCTCAATGCCGACGTGAAAAGCTGCGAAGCCCGGCATTACGACCTGGTTTCGAGCCATTCCGATAATACGCCCCGAATAAGGTGACAGCAGTTCCGTGCGGGCATTGTTCATGGGGTCCGTGATCGTCCCCAGCAAATCACCTTCACGTACGGTGCTTCCAAGGCTGACATCAGCCAGCAGAATGCCACCGTTGTCAGCGCAATGGCTCTGACTGATACGCAAAAGTCTTCGTTAGAAGACGCTTTACATGAGCGCCTCGGTTTGAAAGTAAGACTTGAGGAAAGTATAGATGCCTCGCTGATTGGTGGTGCGATTATTCGCGCCGGTGATTTGGTTATTGATGGTTCTGCCCAAGGTAGAATCGAGAAGTTGACAACGGCTTTGAGATAGCACTCACTTGGCCTAATGCTAAACAGCAATACAAGTAGTTTTAATCGAATTGAATTTTAATTTTTATAACGTTGAGGACTTGAAGTCATGACAACGCAATTGAACCCATCTGAAATCAGTAACCTGATCAAAGACCGGATTAAGAACTTTGAAGCATCGGCAGAATCGCGTACCGAGGGTACTGTGGTTAGCCTAACTGACGGCATTGCCCGTATCCACGGATTGACCGAGGCAATGCAAGGCGAGATGCTTGAATTCCCTGGCAATACGTATGGTCTGGCATTGAACCTGGAACAGGATTCAGTGGGTGCAGTTATTCTGGGGGATTATAAACATCTTACAGAAGGCGATACCGTAAAGTGTACCGGGCGTATTCTAGAAGTACCAATTGGTGAAGGCCTGCTTGGTCGTGTAGTCGACGCCTTGGGCCGACCAATCGATGGTAAAGGTGCTATCGACTACGCTGGCAACTCACCAATTGAAAAAGTAGCGCCTGGAGTAATCGCACGAAAGTCGGTAGACCAGCCTGTTCAAACCGGTCTCAAGTCAATCGACTCCATGGTACCAATTGGTCGTGGTCAACGAGAATTGATCATCGGCGATCGCCAAACGGGTAAAACTGCTGTTGCCATTGATGCCATCATTAATCAGAAGGGCACGGGCATAAAATGTATCTACGTAGCAATTGGCCAAAAAGCATCCAGTATCGCAGGGGTTGTGCGTAAACTGGAAGAGCATGGAGCAATGGATCACACCATCGTGGTTGCGGCGTCGGCTTCTAATTCAGCGGCGGAGCAATTCATTGCACCTTATGCTGGCTGCACCATGGGAGAGTACTTCCGTGACAAAGGTGAAGATGCACTGATTATTTATGATGACTTGAGTAAGCAGGCAGTGGCTTATAGACAGATTTCATTATTGCTGCGTCGCCCTCCAGGTCGTGAAGCATTTCCTGGTGACGTATTTTATTTACACTCACGCCTGCTTGAGCGCTCTGCGAGAATCAACGAAGCCGAAGTAGAGAAGCTGACCAATGGCGAGGTTAAAGGTAAGACAGGTTCATTGACCGCTTTGCCAGTTATCGAAACTCAGGCCGGTGACGTATCTGCTTTCGTACCGACAAACGTTATTTCTATTACTGACGGCCAGATCTTTCTTGAATCAGATTTGTTTAACGCTGGTATTCGTCCAGCTATTAACGCAGGTTTATCGGTATCTCGTGTAGGTGGTGCAGCGCAAACCAACATCATTAAAAAGATTGGTGGTGGTATTCGTTTGGCCCTCGCCCAGTATCGGGAATTGGCCGCATTCTCACAGTTTGCATCTGACCTCGACGATGCGACTCGGGCCCAGCTGGAACGCGGCCAGCGAGTAATGGAGCTGATGAAACAGCCCCAATACCAGCCAATGTCCGTTGCTGAAATGGCGTTATCATTGTATGCAGTAAGCGAAGGCTTCCTGGACGATGTTGATGTTGCTAAAGTGGTTGATTTTGAAGCTGCGATGCAAGGTTATGTGAAGTCCAATCACGGCGCAATGATCGACGGCATTAACGCTGACCCCCAATACAATGACGATATTATTGCCCAGCTGAAATCAGCGGTTGAAGATTTCAAGAGCAACGGCAGCTGGTAAGCAAGGTTAGCAATTCAGCACTTTAGAGATTAAATTATGGCAGGCGCAAAAGAAATCCGCACCCAAATTAAGAGCATTGGTAGCACTCGAAAGATTACCAAGGCGATGGAAATGGTGGCGGCAAGTAAAATGCGGAGAGCCCAGGAGCGAATGCATGCAGCCCGGCCCTATGCCCGTAAAATGCGAAATGTTGTTGCCCACGCTTCCAGCGCCCATGCTGAGTATAAACATCCCTATTTAGCCAATCGTGATGAGGTTGGTAACATCGGCTACATCATTGTTTCCAGTGACCGCGGGTTGTGCGGTGGCTTAAACAGTAACCTGTTCCGCAAAGTAGTGGGAGAGATGGCGGAATGGAATGACAGGGGTGCTGGTATCAACGTTTGTGTAATCGGCAAAAAAGCCAGCGCTTTTTTTAAGCGCTATAGTGCAAACGTTGTGAGTGAAGCTACTGATCTTGGTGAGTCGCCCCAGCTTGAAGAGCTGGTGGGTGCGGTCAAGATTATGATGGACGATTACTCGGAAGGAAAAATTGATCGGTTATTTGTGGTGTACAACGATTTCATTAACACCATGACCCAGAAACCAACCATTGAGCAACTGATTCCGATTCTTCCAAGTGAAGAGCAGGAAACGAGTCACCACTGGGATTATATTTATGAGCCAGATGCAAGAGACCTTCTCAATGCGCTGATGGCCCGTTATATCGAATCTTTGGTATATCAGGCGGTTGCCGACAATAACGCGTGTGAACAAGCGGCACGGATGGTGGCGATGAAATCTGCGACGGACAATGCAGGAAAGCTGATCGACGAATTACAGCTGGTTTATAACAAGGCCCGTCAAGCAGCGATTACTCAGGAGTTATCTGAAATCGTTGGTGGCGCAGCGGCGGTATAGCACCGGACCCTATTGAACAAGTTAATCATTTAGAAAGAGGTTTTTCGAACCATGAGTTCTGGAAATATCGTAACAATTATTGGCGCGGTGGTAGACGTACGTTTCCCGCGAGATTCGGTACCAAAAGTATATGACGCACTCACTGTAGACGACGGCGGTCTGACCTTGGAAGTACAGCAACAGATGGGCGACGGTGTGGTCCGTTGCATCTCCATGGGTTCGTCCGATGGATTGAAGCGTGGCCTGGACGTCAACAACACTGGTGCGCCAATTTCTGTTCCGGTGGGCGCAGGCACGCTCGGCCGTATTATGGACGTGTTGGGAAATCCAGTGGATGAAGCGGGTCCGATCAAGAGCGACCAACGCATGCCGATTCACCGTCCGGCACCGTCCTACGAAGACCAGGCAGCAAGCGTTGAGCTTCTTGAAACCGGTATCAAAGTTGTTGACTTGATTATGCCAATCGCCAAAGGCGGAAAGATCGGTCTATTTGGTGGTGCGGGTGTTGGTAAGACAGTTACCTTGCTTGAATTGATTAATAATATTGCAACCGCCCACAGCGGCCTGTCAGTGTTCGCAGGTGTTGGAGAGCGGACTCGGGAAGGTAACGATTTCTACCACGAGATGCAGGAAGCTGGTGTTGTAAACATCGAAACACCGGAAGAATCAAAAGTAGCCATGGTATACGGTCAGATGAACGAGCCTCCTGGCAACCGTCTTCGTGTGGCGTTAACAGGATTGACCATGGCGGAATATTTTCGTGATGAAGGCCGTGACATTTTAATGTTTATCGATAATATTTATCGATACACATTGGCCGGAACCGAAGTATCAGCGCTGCTCGGTCGGATGCCTTCAGCAGTAGGATATCAGCCCACCCTGGCGGATGAAATGGGTGCTCTTCAGGAACGGATTACTTCCACCAAGTCAGGTTCGATTACATCGTTCCAGGCGGTATACGTTCCGGCGGATGACTTGACTGACCCGTCACCAGCCACAACCTTCGCCCACTTAGACGCAACCCTGGTACTTTCTCGACAAATTGCGGAGCTTGGTATTTATCCTGCGGTTGATCCACTGGACTCTACCTCTCGATTGCTTGATCCGCTGGTTATTGGTGATGAGCACTATGCAGTGGCTCGTGCGGTGCAGGGTACGTTGCAGCGCTATAAAGAATTGCAGGACATCATTGCTATTCTGGGTATGGATGAATTGTCGGAAGAAGATAAGCAAGCGGTTAACCGCGCTCGACGCATGCAACGCTTCCTGTCACAGCCCTTCACCGTGGCGGAAACCTTTACTGGCACCCCTGGCAAGTATGTTTCCCTGAAAGAAACCATCAAAGGTTTCCAAGGCATCGCCGATGGTGAATACGATCACCTACCTGAGCAGGCGTTCTATATGGTTGGTGGCATTGATGAAGTTCTCGAAAAAGCCAAGACAATTAACTAAGTAAAATCATGGCAACTATTCGGGTAGATATCGTCAGCGCTGAGACAGAAATCTGGTCTGGTGAAGGTACTATGGTGTTCGCGCCGGGAAAGATGGGTGAGCTTGGTATTGCCCCTGGTCATACACCGTTGATCACAACGCTGAAGGCCGGAGATGTCCGGGTTCAGCAGGAAAACGGCGATGAAGAGTTTGTATTCGTTTCAGGCGGCATACTCGAAGTTCAACCCCATATGGTCACCGTGCTTTCAGATACTGCGGTACGTGGAAGTGACCTGGATGAGGCAGCCGCTTTAGAGGCTAAGAAAAAAGCCGAAGAAGCATTGTCTGATGCCGCCGCAGAGATGGACTATGCCCAAGCCCAGGCTGATCTTGCCAGCGCAATGGCCCAAATCCGTTCAATTGAAAAACTACGCAAGTTAAAAAAGTAAGTCCAAGGTTTGCTTTAACACGCGAACGCCCGCTTAGCGGGCGTTTTGCTTTCCGTCACCAAGGTTCTTGTAATGAAAGTAGCAAAGGGAAAACTGGTTTCGATTTCTTATCAGATTCGCGATGATAATGACCAGGTTCTTGAACATAATGATGTGCCTATTGACTACCTCCATGGCGGTCAACACGATGTATTTCCAGAGGTCGAAGCCGCATTAGAAGGCAAATCCATAGACGATGAAGTCATAGTGAAAATCCCTGCAGTGGACGCTTTTGGACCCCATGATCCCAGCCTGACATTTACTGACGATATTGAAAATTCTCCTCCCGAAGTCCGCTTTATCGGTGCTGAAATGGATTTAGAGAATGCTTCACGAGAGGTATTACATTTTCGTGTTACCCAAATCGAAGATGGTAAAATCACAATTGATGCTAACCATGTGTTTGCGGGTATTGATCTCACTTTTCTGGTTACTGTGAAGGGTGTTAAAAATCCACTTGAACAATGATATTGGTCTAGTCGATCGCATCACTGTTTAACATTTTATATACGACTTATGGAACTGGGGACATCGGGCGGCGAAATTCGACTTTACTAAGCACCCCAAATAGCCCGCGAACGAATTGTATTGTCACCACGTTTTCTCCAAAGCGACCCAGCCAGATTTCCCTGTTCTATAGGATTACTTATCTAGGGCTATATCAAGTCAGTCCGATACAACTATATTATGGTAAACGCCGACATACGAGGATCATAGTTAAACTGACGTTGGGGTCGGGTCCAGTTACAGAAATGAAATAGTTGTAATTCTTCCGAAAACATAACCTTCTGTGGATGTGAATAGGATCTTCCATAATGAATATGTGCTGTGTTTAGCGCTTCACTCTGGTGAATACATTTCGATTGGCTACCAAATTCATTATGATCGGCAGCATAAAAATCAAATGGAAAGGACTTTGGAATAGATTTGTTAACAGTCATACACCAGCGATTCAAAAATCCATAGGTATCAAAGGCTTCGGTCTCGACTAGCGTTTTGAGTGTGCCATGGTTGTAGCACATGTATTCATCAAGGTCGTTCAGAATAACAAATTGTGATAAGGGTTTGGCGTATTTATACAATACGTGGTGGATCTGCCCTGTTTGTGCGTGGTGGAGAAACTTGCGGTTCGGGTTGATGTAGTCGAAGTTCCACTCAATCAAATCGAGTGTTGCTTTGGAATTGAACACCTCACCGATTTCCTCAGTGACAATGCCATTGTAGTATATGAAGAAGTAATCAATGCCTTGCTTTTGGTAATACCGGTGGAACAAGTCGATTAACCTGTAATCATCTCTAACCAAAGTACTTTGTATTAAACAAAACTGACTATCCAAGGTGACCACAGGCAACCTGAAAACTTGGTGTTACTGCCGATAGATCACATCGACTTCAATTGATTTTGAATCACAAGTTGCAGGTAATGTGTAAATCAACACCACGATCGGTTCATATTCGAGATGCACAAATGAATTTTTCAGTTACAGGCTTGAATCACCATACTTAACAACAAGTGCGTCGAGATCGGGAGATCCGATCCCGTAACCAGGCATGATCAGAATAACCTCACCATTTCGACAAAACATATCGAAGAACAACCAACGACGATTGGGCAGCGGAAAGGATCTAATTTCGTGATAGCTTGGTTCTATAAGCATGATGTCGCTTGTCAGCATAGAAAGTATTAACAACCTATTTTCTCTATTCAACCAAGTTAAAGAAAGAAGATCGCGGCGACTGCGTATCTGATCAGTGGTCAATTCAGATACTACATTACGTATAGTCTGCGTGCCGCGATTAATGAATGGGCCATCAGCCAATAATGCGTGAGTTAGTGTTGGTGTATAGGAAGAATTAATGCCTGTTTACAATGATGCCGATTTATTTTCTAGAAGGACGTCCTTGCTATCTTGGCTCAATTCGAACACCCGCTCGCCGCTCAACTTCATCTATGAACCGGTTACCACCTGTCAATTGATTCCTGGATATTCGTTCCCGAATAAATTCATATTCGGTGTCGCTGACACCAGTAGAAACAAAGTCCTGATATTTCAACTTGGGATTCTTAAACCCAAGGTAGCATTCATCAAATTCTATATTGTGGTCAATTTCAATGCCTACTTTAGCCCGAAAGCTAAACCACTCGTATTGAAAAGGATCCGCCACCAGTACCGCTTTAACCGGATTCAAATCGACGTATCTGCAACACTGCAATAGATACTCATCGGTGGCTATTGGGCTGAGTTTGTACCGACCATCCCACGACGAGCCCGCTCTCCGTTCCAACAGATTTACATACCTGGTTTGATGAACTGCGAGCCGTTTCAACAGGCCTAGAATATAACGCCTTAGGATTAAATAAATCGGATACCTTTTTTGTGCCTTTTTTGTTTCCTTTTTTAGAGGAATTGTAGACATTGTGCGCTAAGCACGCTAGATTGTGGCAAAGGGGACGTAGAAATTGATTAATATCAAGTGAGCTATTAATTCGAAAATGTTGCCGAAAAAAGCGCTGGTCGTTGACGATTCCAAGTTAGCATTGTTTGTACTAAAGAAGATGCTACTTGATGAATTGATCGTCGTTGATACTGCTGAAACCGCAGAAGAAGCACTGGGATACCTGGTACACAACAAACCAGATGTGATATTTCTTGATCACTCAATGCCTGGCATGGATGGATTGCAGGCGCTAAAAATCATCAAGGAGAATCCCGACACCGCTACTATTCCCGTCATGATGTACACTTCCAAAGAAGGAGGGGTCTACATGAGTCAGGCACGTGCCCTGGGGGCGGTCGACATATTGCCAAAGCGGCTTGAGCCAGTCGTTCTCAATAAAGTGTTGCGCAAGATGAACCTAGTCGACTCAGTAGAAGATCAGAAAGAAATTCCAGCGCACTTTCAGGTCAGGGATGCGAAGCATCAGATACCGGCGCCCGACAATGCCAAAGAATTGGCTCGACTGGTGCAGCATGCAGAGTTGGCTCTAGAAAAGGAAACTCTAAAGCAATTTACTGGTCAGGAGTTTGATGCACAGGCAGACATTCTGAATAGAATCAATGAGAAAATTAACAGGCTGATTTCAGAGAACCAAGAGATTTGGACGGAAATAGTGGCCGCAGAAGAGCGTGCGCAGTCAAGTAAAAAAAGACCAATCATCCCAGTTATGGCCGCGGTTCTGTTGGCTGGTATCGGGTTTGCATACCATCAGCTCAACTCCAATATTGATTCGCTTGGACAGAAGATTACCGCTGTTTCCCTGGAACAAACCGATGAGCCTGCTGTCTCCACGTACTCACCAGTAAGTTACGCGCAACCGGAAGGCAATGTGGATATCAGCGGATTACTCTATGTTTTAGAGGAGTCAATCAGCAATAACTATCCAATACCATTTGGACAGTCATTATTAGGCGACCAGGAAATGCAGCTGATGGCGAATCTGCTCCTATCCCTGAATACCGTGGGCTATACCGGGAATTTGGAGATACTGGTGCACAGCGGAAAATTTTGTGTGGTTCCAAGTCCGGAAGGTGAATTAATTCTTCCATCCTCGGATGATCCCATTGTTGATTGCCAAATCCTGCAGAGCAATGACGAACTAGAGAGTCTGATCATTACCCAGTTACGAGAGTTTGTCAGTGAGGTCAATGCCGATCCAGGGGGTGACTTCTCGGTGATCGTTGTCAACTGGGGGAGTGCTCGGCCTCTAGAGGATTATCCGAACAGCGACGAACTTGTTTCGGCGGGGATCTGGAACCATATCGCTCAACGCAATCAGCGGATAGAATTTGTTTTTCGTTAGAGGTTTTGTTATCAATTCATCAAATGGGACCTACTTGGGCGGATTTTGGATGGCAGAATCTCTAGCAATCGCTCGAAGCATCGTGACGAGCCCTCGCGACCTCATAAAAATTTGCCATCACTCGACGGTGGTCGATTCTGGTAGCTGGTTAAAAATGCTTATTACTCACTACAGTGTTAATGTTAACCGGCTACACTCACGGATAAAAACTATTCGCGAGAAACATACAGATTGATGGATTTCGGTTGTGATCGGAAAAACCGGGACCGCTGCGCTTTAATCAACGTCATTTATAAGGCCAATACGATGAAAAGCTTGAGGCTGTTTAACAAGTAATTCAAAAACTACAGGAGCAGGCTCGCGTCAAAAAGATCCTAAGGAAGCTCTGCAAAAGTCATGACCGGACAGCTTGAGCGAAAAACCAAAATACCTGCGTTGCAAAACTTCGCCATAGTGCGCTGCACCCGACCACCGCTATTACGTGTTTTTTTGCACCTTGATCTTCCTATTGTTCATCTCGACCTCTCTCCCACAGACTTTTACAGAGACTCCCAGTTAAACTTATCAACCAGAATCGAATCAGCATCGGTGTGTCCGCCATCCAATGCACCGATCCAAAAACTGAAGCCTGAGAAAGCTAGGTTTCGGACGATCCTATCTAATCTCAATTAATTGGGAACACTGTGTAAAAAGGAAGCAGTGCAAGTGCGGCTTCCGCCATTTGCACTAAACGTCACATCTACATCATAACTAATAGAGGATGCACTGGTATTGCCTGGAACAGTCACACTCGTTGAGATTTCAGAAAATGAAGCTATTCCCTGGGAATTGGTTGTAGATTGAGTTTGTGATGGTACAGCCGTCGCGGTAACCCCCGAAACATTAATGTTGTTCACCACAGCGCTTAGTGACACAGTTACACCTTCTTCAGCCGGGCACACGCTTGCAGTCAGATTTTCGACCCGCCCAGATGCTCTGAAATTGGGAGTTGAAAAAAACAACGATCTAGGTATTGTGTCTGCGGTACACGAAGCCACTGGCCCATCAGGGCATGGATTTGGTGTCACTACAGGCGGCTCTGTGGTATTCGCTTCGGATGACACATTGGTGGTCATTGCGTGGGATGGCAAAACGATGGACTCTACAACCGGTTTAGCCCAATTCGACGGCATTATCTGGCTGCTGATACCAATGGCAACGCCACCCACTACAGCGGATTTAACTACCTTTCGTCTCGCTTCCGGTAACTCATTCACCGCCGATAACGTACTTTTGCTATGTTTACTATTAAACATCCTCACCTCCTACTAATTATATTTGAGTACAACAACCGGAATTTAGGTCTTTTTCGATAGAAAATCAAGTTGTTAGAATCGTTCGGTTGTTGCGGTGCTACATAGAACAAACTCAAAACTCAGTGAGTTTCTGCGCTTATTACATATGACAAATAAAGTCTTCAAACTTGCCCCCTGGTCCATAGGAGATTTCATCAACATATACTAAATTGAAGATAAAAGGCTGGGGTAAATTCCGTTGTAGCAACGCTTTCAGATTATTTTCTTCTTCTGCAGTGACTGGGCGCAATGTTGTCATCCACATTTCTATGGTATCCCAATTCGTTTGAATAAACTGAAATTGCCTGACAGGAACGACATTTTGGATATCAAGTCGATTGAAATTCGCCCAGCGACGCTCACCATTTTTTAGCTTCAACATGTTCCGAATGCGTCCTTTGATTTGCTTCAAAACTGGTAATCCTCGACCGCAGGCACATTGTTCACCCAGGATGGCATAGTCACCAACGTCATAACGAATTAACGGCATGGCAAAGTTTCTCAACGATGTGACAACAACTCTGCCAGCTTCTCCTGGACGGCATGGCAATCCGGTTTCATCCAGTATTTCGACTAGCACATTTTCTGCACAAACATGATAGTCATCGCAATCCGGACATTGACTTGCGATGGTGCCTACTTCTTTGCAACTATATACATCGATGATGGGAGCGTTTAATACATCCCGACACAATTGTCTCAACTCGTGAGAAACTGTTGCCATCAGGGTATTGATATTCTTTAAATTTTCAAACCTGATGTTGTGTTGCAAACAATATCTTGCAATGTTTTGCACAATCGCTGGAGCAGTAAGTAGATAATCAGGGTTTTCCTGTTGGATCCAGGCAACTTGACTAGCGACCGAGGCATCAATTTTAAATGCAACCGTTGCGCCACTTGGGTAGATCAGCGTAATCGGCCATCCCCAGTCAAGTATTTCTCCCTGTTTCAAATTATTCTGCCAAAGACTTTCGTTAGCGGTAAACGTCGCCAACTTTCCCATAAAATTCCGGTTGTGCCAATTGTGATGACGCAGTATTGAACAGCCCTCAAAAACAGTAAACATTTCACTGTGGCGAACCTTAACTGCTTCACCAGTAGATCCTGTGGTTGCTAAATCGGTAATTGCACCATGTTCTTTCGGTAGTTTTGTGTTCTGCAATAAATCAAATTGGTCAATAACAGTTTGGCGTTGCAGGATGGGTATGCCTGAAAAATAATCGGACATCTTCTGCCTTGCATCCGGTCTATTTAGTATGGATTGATAATAGGGAACATTTTCCACCGCAGAATTTAATAACGCCTCAAGTTGTACAAATTGTAGGTGCCGAATGGTCTGCTCTGGCCACCACTGAGATTCGTTAATCTGCCCAAGGATAGCTAATATCATGGTACCGCCACCTGATGGAATCGCGGGCCAAACTAGACCCGAAACGTCAGATTTTGGGATACTAATATTTTTCATGAATTAAGAATACTATTGCTCGGTTAAGGTGTCGATTTTATATAAACCTACAGTCAAGTTTTATCGGACGGGCCGCAATGGAGTTGAGTATGGGGAGTATTAACACCTTACTTTTACTATTCCACCAGGGCAAAGAAAGAGCTTAACCACAATTGCTAGCAATAGCGATTGCTGAGTTGGTCGTGAGTATCGAAAATGCAGGTTGCATTTCAACCACCTATCGCTAGTATTCCAAGCCGCTGGCTGGACAGAAGTCCACAGATTCTATCGGAACTTAATCATCGTTAAATTTAGAGGTAGAACTGGCAGCTATTGACTGCTCACTTCTATCTGGGTTGTCAGATTCATGCTCTGCACTACTTTTTGATTGTTCTTGGTTTATAGCCCAAAATAAGCCAAGTACTACACTACTTGGCGGAACCTTAAGAAATTTAAACTTAAAATTCTGCTGCTCCAAAAATGATTTCAGAGCGGCCGGAGTGCGCTTAAAAACGTTCCCCTCGGATTTCATAAAAACAGACAAAAGTTCGCATTCTGCTGAGCAATGAAGTTCTCCGCAAATTGCATATATCCAGCCCAAGTAGTTGCTAGTATAAAGAATTGGCCACTCCGAGCCTTCACAATCAAGTTTTAATAAAATTTTGTCGCTATCTTTGCTGGCATAACGTATTAATAAAGCGTCCAGGCCTATAGCCTCTATAGAATTCTCTCCACCCACTTCAACAACAGTTTTGCCGCCACTATTAAGGAGTTCTTCGTGAAACGGGTAATTACCTAGAGAGACCCTGAGCTCTTGTATGTCTGATCGCCACACTGCGGCGTTTAGTAACGTTACTTTTTTTTCTTCAATATATTTTTGGAGATTTATTTTAGCGAGTTCATAGTTATCTATGTCTGCTTCAACAGCAATGACGTGTTTAGCGCCACGCTGCAACGCGGAAACTGAAAACGAGCCAATATGCGCACCGACATCAATAACTATATCTATCTCACTCATCTCCTCGGGTAATCGATACTCATTATGTCGCCATACATTATCAACGATGGACTCGTCTAATGTATTCTTACGAACGATAAACCCATTGAAATCGACTAGCTTGGTATTAGCACAATCCCCCTTTAGGGTTTTGTAATCGTCGCTCACAGACATGGGTCAAATTTCAGCTAAGACGTTGGATTGAATATTGATGCATTCTATACCTAAATTTCCTAATCAGCTGTAATTACCATCTATGTTTTACTTGTATTTGCAGAAGCAATTTCATGGACTCGATGATCATAGCTGATATACTTTTAGGGAATAGCCGGGCATTTTAATGGAACAAAAACCCCATCTGAATAATGATTTCATTGCGCTAATATAAAAAATTCTGTTGATTACGGGCATAAAATATTATTCCATGTTCGAGCCCAGCGGCTACGGCATATCGGCGCTATCCTACATATTAGCTTTACATCGGCAGGGTATTCCGGTCAGCTGGCAGCCCTTATTTTGGCAGTTCAATGGCTATCAAACTGTCGAGTTCGATCAGGCAAAGGAGCAAATTGAATCCAATGAAAATTTTAACCGTGAGCTTATTGGGCTAATCTATAAACCGATTACTTACAGTCATGTTGTTATCCACACGGTTCCAGAGTATTGGCCTAAGTTGATAGAAAGTGATTCACAGAATATCGGTTACACTGCCTGGGAAACCGATACCATGCCTGATCACTGGCAACCATTGTTGAAAATAGTTGATCGTGTTCTTGTTCCTTCGAATCTCAATCGAAGGGTGTTCTTAAATACCATTCCTGAATTGCCTGTGAGTGTTGTCCCGCACATAGTCCAGCGGCTGCCCAGTGTCACTGCATCACAACTAAGACGATATAGGACGCTTTGGGGTATTAATTCTGATCA
Organism: Phascolosoma agassizii; assembly: GCA_035593235.1. Taxonomy (NCBI): domain Eukaryota; kingdom Metazoa; phylum Annelida; class Sipuncula; order Phascolosomatiformes; family Phascolosomatidae; genus Phascolosoma; species Phascolosoma agassizii. Next base: position 15,465 of record JAVJHY011894612.1, read on the forward strand.
CCGAATATTTTATTCAATCAATACCTGGACTACGCGGAAGAATTTATTGTTATTGTTACATACTTATATGTTAGCTTTTGATGAGGATGACTCTACAACTTTAATACTAAAAACCAGTGAGTTTGGGGCACCAGGGCCGCTATCTAAAAATCAAGACCGTGTTCAAAATATTTTTAATGATATTCTTTCAAACCATGAAAACCCTGCCAAGGTAGTTCTAATCAGTGATGATACTCTGGGTGAAGAGGCGATAGCAGCCATTCATGAGTTGGGGGACATTTTTGTATCTTTAAGCCGTGGAGAAGGCTGGGGTATGGGCGCCGCCCAAGCTGCCGCATCGGGTAATCCCGTAATCATCACAGGATGGGGGGGACAAATGGACTACCTGCCCGCTGACTCACCCGGAATTTTGAAATATGAATTGGTTCCAGTCAGGGATAAATTGGGCGAAAGGTCGTTTCAACCAAAACAAAAGTGGGCAAACGCGAACGCAACAGACGCAATAGAGAAAATTTCTGAGGCGCATTCGAACTTTGAATTGTTTCAGCAATACGCTGAGTCGGTGAAGAAAGGCATGAATAAATATAATGCTGACAATGTGGCAAGAATTTTTCTAAAAGCAGTCAATGATACCTAAACACTTTCATTTCATTTTCGGACTCAAACCACAAATCGAACCTTTTCACCTGGCATACTATTTATGCCTTAAATCGTGCTTAGAGGTAAATCAACCTGATCGAATTTCATTTTATTTCCACTATGAGCCTTACGGAGTGTGGTGGGAAAAGATCAAACCCTCTCTCGAATTGGTTGAAATAGATTTGGTCGAATTTGTAACCAACCACCCGCAATATTTAACACATCAAGAAGGTCGCTTTATTCAAATAATGAAGCTGGACTATGCTCATCAAGCTGATTTCATTCGACTGAAAATGTTGATTGACCATGGCGGCGTCTATGCTGATATGGATACGCTGTTTGTAAACACAATGCCTGATTCATTTTATGACAATGAGTTTGTTGTCGGTGAAGAAGGATTAATTGATGACAAGAATGGGTTGCCCCAAAGGTCAATTTGTAATGCGCTAATGCTTTCAGAAGCTGGGGCGAGTTTCCCCAAACGCTGGCTGGAAAATATGTATAAAGTTTTTGATGGCAGCTGGAGTCGGCACTCGAATATTGAGGCATCCCGATTGGCAAAAGAGTTTCCCGATGAAATAACTGTTCTTAATCAAAACAATTTTTACAAACATACGTATTATCCCGAGGCCATAGCCACCCTTTTTGAAGGACTGGATACTGACTTTGAAGACGTTTATAGTATGCACTTATGGAGTCATTTGTGGTGGGATAGAAACCGTGTTGAATTTTCAAGATTCCATTCTGATTTGCTGACCGAAGATTATGTGAGAAACATAAACACAACCTATAGTCTCGCCGCTAGGCGTTTTTTGGTCTAGGATTTAATTCGCGTGTTTTTTACGTATAAGCCTTCATTACCATCTGAAATCTTCATTTTTACCCATTGGTCTTTGGGAAAAATGTGGGATTTAATAAAGCCATCAGTGTTAAATCCGTCTGCACCGTCCATTTCAGAACAAATCTCTGAAAGTACTTTGATATTTCTTCCCCCGTTCTGTAGGTCGTTACCATGAGAATCCATGGAAGGGAAAAACCTATACCCTGGAATATCATAAGGATTGAGGTTTTTGAGATCACCAGCTAAATTCCGCATCCAGGTATTAGCCCAATAGTGAATCGCATAACAATCCTTGTTGATTAGCTCTTTTCTTAGTTCTGTACCTGCTTGCTTGTCTCCTAAAATATCAAACTCTGCCGCGTTATTGGTGAAAGGATAAAATGCATAGGATGGTGCTACAGAAATATCATTTCCTAGATAGCTGTCGAACACCTCTTGTATCATGATCGGCCCTGTACTAGACAAAATATCGTTGTGAGTGAGGGCATAGGGGTCTTTATTTTGCAGGTGCTGGATAATATCTGACCAAAACGGGTGTTGAGGGGTCGACGCAATTAATGCATTAGACATCAGACTTTTAAGTCCAAATTGTTGTGCATGATTATTGGGTTCCAGACCAATTAATAGTTGGCAGGAGGCAATTAATTTATCAAAAGGCCTTAAACATTCAAAATCCATATCCACGTAAAGCCCGCCATAATAAGTGAGCAATAAATACCGCAGCGCATCCGCTCTTTGAATATCATAAGAATATGACTTGTAGACTTCAATAAAATCGGGAAATCTGGATACGACGAAATCCAATCCACTCTCATTGGTCCAGTACATATATTGCCAATCCGGATGGTGTTTTTTCCAAGACGAGACTAGCGGTTTCCAGTCTTCAGGTATTTTTTCTGATTTCCAAGTCTGATGTAGTATTTTAGGAATCATTTTATATGAACGTTATTACAACGTTATACTCTATAGCGTAAATAGAATTGCGACCAAATTATAACTGTAAAATCGAAAAAATGATTTCATTTATTACTACTTTTCGAGGGACAGATAGGTGTCGGTTACGAAACTTGTATGCAGTGGAAAAACAGCTGTACAGTTTTTTCCCAGATTGGGAGTTGGTCGTGGTGGAACAGGATGCCGAAAGCATTATTGATTACCAAAAGTTTTGTGGAAAACCCGCCCACTTTCTGGCGCATAACCCTGGGTCATTTAACAAATCGTGGGGATTGAATGTGGGTTATCGTCTATCCCAGGGAGAAATTCTGGTGATAACCGACGCAGATATACTCATTGCCCCTGAGGATCTGGGGCGCGCTGTAAAAGCTGTAAAACATTCGATGGATATTGTACGTCCATTCAGCCAGCTGATTGACATGACAAAGAAGCAAACCCAAATTTATTTGGATCAAGGTGCTCTACCTGACGCACCCAGTAATACACAGGGCTACGATCGAAGTTATTTGTTTGAAAACATTTGTCTCGCGGGTGGATTATTTGTAATTAGAAGGAAATTCTACGAACAAGTGGGCGGGTTCGAAGAAGGGTTTTGCGGCTGGGGAGGTGAGGACGACGCCTTTTCGATTAGGGCAGAGGCGTTGACTTCCAAATCAGTGGTTGCCAGAAGTGCGAAAGCTTGGCATCTATGGCACCCCCGAAATGATAATTATGGACATCCAGACTATAAAAATAACGTCATGCTACTTAATGCATTTCGAAACTATACTATTCAACAACATAGTGATCTAGCAAAAGAAGAATTAGGCAAAAATGGGAGAGAGGATAAGTTTGGAAAAAGTAATTGACTAAAGTTTTATCGTAAATTTACCTTGTTCATGGAGCATGGAAAGCGACGAGAATGGCAATGCGTAGTCCAAGAGTTTTCGTTGCAGAAAAAACTGCTTCTCTTTTAAAGCATCATATTTAAGTCGTTTCCAATTCGAAATCGCTTTGTGGTGATCTAAATCCCAGGCGTTTCGCCCGTTGTAGGTATAAATATACATCCAGCCGAATTCTCTCATAGCGGCGATGTTATGATCCTGTTCGACGAGACGAAATGCTAACTCAGTGTCTTCTCCCAGGGGTAGATCGGTATATTTGCCGAGTAAGTCACGCTTACCAAGAATTGTTCCCTGGATAAGATTTCCAGGGTAGGGCTCTACTGACCAATCATCCCAAAACAAAACCTCCTGATCACTGAACAGATGTAGCTGATCGGTTAAAAAGCAAAAATCGGCATTTGCTTTTTGCAAGTAGGCATATTGATTTTCTAAACGACTGGGGTGGCTTAGATCATCATCATCCCATTGGCAAATATAAGGGTAATTCGCCAATTCGACGGACTTGTTTCGCAAGAGACCCAGGCATTGTTTTGCTTGGGGGAAAATCTGAATGTCAGCGTTTGAGTAATTTCGAATTGTTGCTGAAAGTTGACTGTGAAAATCAGTTGGGCCATCATGTACAATGATCAGCTCTCGGTCGGGGAAAGTCTGACTGTCAAAACTTTCTATGCTGGCTTTGCATTCTTGCTCTTTGCCAGGTTGGGTAACCATAAGACAACTAATCATTATGAAAGATGTTATATTTTTAAGATTTACTTAAGGCTATTATATAGTTACAATGGGTCGGGGAGGTGTATACCGTTAACAGCACAAATGTACCTACGGCTACGAAATAATTGTGAGGGTAAATTATGAGCGAATCATCGACAAATGACAAAAAGGCCAGAACAAAAGCACGAAGAAAACTACTAAAAACGTTGGTAACTGGTGGCGGTGTGGTTACGGCCGCTAAAGTAACCCCGGACGAATGGATTAAGCCCGCTGTAGAAGCAGTGGTTCTACCAGGGCATGCTCAGACTTCGCAAGAGGGTGGAGACGGGCCAAGCCCAATAGGTAACTTTAATGCATTGGGGCAGCTAGTTGGCAGTTTTTTGCCGCAGTCTGAAGAACTCTTGGCGGACAGTGCGATAAGTGATGAATTGCTTGAGTTTTTTATGCCCTCAGCTCGAGCACAAATCTGCCCCGTCAATACAACTTGTAGTGTAGATTTCTTTGCGTCGGTAAGTGACTCGGACATCTCTGTTTGTTTGAATGGACTATCCAGCGGTTTTTTCCAGGAGTCAGTGAATTTGTTAGCAAATCCACCCCAATTTACTGGCCCTCAGGATCTTGGTGGTTTGATTGTATTTGATGGACAATTTGTCGGAGGTAATTGGGTACTAAGCGTGCAAAATACGGTTTCAAACGTATCGAGTGATATAACTTTAACCCCGGGTAGCTTGGGTTGCCCGCCTCTCTAGTACACTAAATATCTCAATACGAAAAAGATGCCATGCCATTATGGCGCGTCTTGATCGTCAGATCCACGTAGATTTCGTAACCCAGCTCGATTAGTCTATTGCACACCCAGTAGTCCTCGGATAGGTAGATTCCTTTTTTGACTCCGACCTGAAAAACATCGTAGATGGTTTCCCTATCTCCTTCACCTCGTGCAAAAGGGTTGGCCACATATTTTTGGTTATGAATTATTGCGTCCTCGACCAATGCGTTGGCAGCTTTCCGGGATAACATCATCACAGCCGTTCCAAGCCATTCAACTTTTGCTAGTCCATCTTGCTGTCCTAGGTTACCGTGAATATTAAACACCGGTTTTCCATTTTCTGTGGTCTTTAACGGAACTGGGGCGCCGATTACATCTTTGCCTGCGCGTAGCATTTTGAGCACATCAGTTCCATTTACGTGCACGTCTCCATCTAGGAACAACAAATGACTGTATTTCGGTGCATGATAAAAATGCGCCAACACTGTATTGCGGGCACGGGTTATCAGGCTTTCACCTCCTATCGAAAGCAGCCCAAATTTAATACCGTTATCCTTAAAACTAAGGAGTGAATGGGTGAAGTCGGTATGGACCATTCCGTTATAGGCGGGTGTGCCAACCATAATGTTGTGATTAGGTTTCATTGGGTTTTGTGGAGCGTGTGTTTCGTTACTAAGAATTATATTTAAATAGCGCTAAGAGAATATGTGGTATTTATACTTCAACTATACGGACAAGCGTTGTAAAGATCCTTGTGGGTGTTATTGTAGGAATTAATTGAGATTAAAATCTACAGTATGGTGCTTACTTAGATCCTAACATCAGTGGATAGAAGTAAAACTAAACATTCAGCGAGAAAATCACGTGGGCTATTTGTTAGTATTTAATTTTTACGATGAATAAGCATGAAAATAAAGCCGTATTATGTGATCAACAGAAAATTTATCACTGGGATCAGCTTTGATTTGGGTGTCTGGCGTAGCGCTAAATTCCCGAGAAGATGGCGGGAACTTTTCCGTCAAACCCCATCGGGTATTTTCTGATCGATCCAAGGCCACACTTGGCGATAAAACGACATATCTTGTATTTGGTCGTCATGAAAATCAGATATATCAGATCGGATGAGAGAGTATTAAATTATTCCCTCAAGGTCATCCGACTTATACAGTACAGACATATGGCACTGGATTGGATACGTCAGAAAGCCACCGACGCCCTTTGGACGGTTGCTGCTGCTACCGATTATATACATTCAGTGGAAGCAGCAGGCACTACCATGCTGCCCGGCGACAATACAATGGCTGTACCGCTGACATCAAAGGTCATCATTAACGTTGTCAGTGATGTGATTGATGCGTTTATAGATAAGGACTGATTCGGCGTACAGGATGTAGCGTCACGCGTTAATGCAACGGTTGCACCACTTGTTGGGACTGATCCAATATACAAGGAAGAGGAGGTGGACACAACATCTCCCTGCTCCAGGTTTGAAATGAGTTCAAACACCTCAACTAGAAAGGTTGCGCCACTGCCTTCACAGCTTGCGTTAATAATCGTTGAGGCCGCCCCTGGTGGGGCACCATCTCCCAACGCCGGCGTAAGCAGCTGGTGCCAACTGATCAAATGGAGACGGGGTTAGGCCATTAGTATTAGAAACCAGCCGCGTAGCACCGGTAGCTGAAAAATTTGGAACGCTTGAGCAGGCAAGAACGGAACTAACGACTGTCGTTTCAGCGTGAGCTGGCAATATAACGGACTGTACAACCGGACTTTTCCAGGTACCTATTGCAGCGGTCCCAGCTAACACGCTTCGTAGGGCATTACGTCGGGAGCAGGCTGCGCGAGAATTCACTTTGGATTTATCTACGTTCACTGGTTTTATGGTTTTTTTTCTAAAGCGGTAGATTATCCGAACCGCCCTAAGTCATCAATTCAATTGTTGGAGCGCTGTAATTCCGGTCTATGAACACCTATAGTAAAAAATCTACTATAGATCCCTTTATTAAGATCGTGGATGAAACAATTGGCCGGCAAGGCACTCCAGGGGGTATAAAACCGCTGATAATCATGTCATTCTTATGCCTAAACCTTTAGATAAATTAAGTCATGTCCATTCTGATTAGCACAATCAAATCATGTAATTGGCTCCCGGGGGAAACACAAAGGTGAGCACTCACATCAAGCGCCGTACATTACTCACTGGCGCGGTTTTTTCGATACTTTCTAGCCGAATGGATGCGGCTAAACATAGAGAAGAATTGGGGGATCCGAATGCGTTTTTACATTCGTCAACATTGGTAGCGCTGCTCGATACAATTGTGCCAGAGGATGATTTACCAGGCGCCCTGGAAATCGGATTCGAGAATAAGCTACAGTCGGTGCTGACAGCGCATCCAAAATGGCACGAACAAATGCTGCTACTTGCTGAAAAAATAAATTTTCAGGCATTGGATGGTTATGCTTTGCCTTTTCATAGATTGGCGCTTGGAGATCGAGAAAGTTTAGTTGACGGAATACTCTCTGATCTAAACATTGGCGAAGTGAGAGTACATCTAAAATCACTGCGAAACAGCGTAATATTGTTGTACTACGAAACTGAAATCGGTCGGCGGTCCCTCGGCTACACACTCCCCGCAAGCTATCCCGCCTATACTAGTGCCTAATTAATGCAGTTCGATGTTGTAGTTGTGGGATCAGGGGCCGGCGGCGGAATGGTGAGTTCCGCTTTGGCCCACAAAGGATTCAAGGTTTGTCTGATTGAACGTGGCCCTCGTTTTGATCCTAAGACTGACTTCATTCAAAATTATTCTGACTGGGAATTGAGGAAGAACCCGCTAGATAGGGCTACTGTCGATGAACATACCATCGATTAAAAATTTCGAGCCGCTCAAATATTAGAAAATAATGCGAGTAATCGTTCGAAGTTCATTTATCATCGGGTTCATGGACTCGGCGGCAGCACCCTGCATTACCAGGGCGAGGCACATCGATTTGCCGAGCATGCGTTTCGTACCCATAGTATTTTTGGCTGGGGCAGTGATTGGCCAATACGTCACCAAGACCTTGTGCCGTATTATCAACAGGCAGAAACGCTTCTTGGTGTGGCGGGTAAACTAGGAAATCCATTTAAACCCCAGCGCGGCGCGTTTGCAACATCGGCGCATCCGCTGTCACGAAAAAGTCAAATTCTCAGTAAATCAGCTGATCTTGTGGGAATGATGCTGTTGCCAAATACCTTGGCACTACCCAGCGTCAGTCTCGATGGTCGGATACCTTGTCAGCGCAGCGGTGGCTGTAATTATGGTTGTATATTTAGCGCCAAATCCAGTATCGACCAGGCAGTCTTGCCGTCTGCAATAACTACTGGCAATCTGGAGGTATTGACCAACACCCGAGCTCTTTTCTTGAATTTAAGTCCGTCGGGATCCATAGAATCGATTAGTTGTGTGTCAGAAGGTAAAGAACTACGGGTCTCAGCGAGAATCTTTGTGCTCGCAACTGGAGCAGTAGAAACACCCAGGCTACTTCTTGCTAACAAAAGCGATAGCTATCCAAATGGCATTGGTAATACCTTTGATCAGGTGGGACGATATTTTATGGAAACCATTTCAAGTGAATGTAGAATGCGATTGCCAGGAATTTCCGAAACCTATCGTGGTCCTCCAATCGATGCCCGAGCATGGGACTTTAATTATCCCCAAAACGTCAACATTAGCGGGTTTGTACTAGGCATAACCGGATTTCTTTCACGTGCTGAAGACCCTATAGCACATGCAATTTCGACGCCGGGGATCGGCCGCGCCCATAAGAAAAAGGTGCGAGAATCGTTCGGTCGTAAGGTGATGATATTTAGTATCGCTGAGCAGGAACCCCTGTCCCGTAACCGCATTAGTCTGAGTAACGAAATGGACCCGTCGGGAGTTCCTAAAGTCAAGATCGAGTGCGCATATAGCGAGCGTGATTTAGCTACATTACTAAACATGCAGAAAAAACTCGGGGCTTGGATTCAACAGACCGAGACCACTGATGTAACGGGTCCTGAAAACACGTACTGGCAAGCTCGGGCCACCCATGTTGCAGGTGGCTGTCGTATGGGTAACAACCCAGAGAGTTCGGTTACCGACTCCTTTGGAAAATTGCATGCTGTTCCCAATCTCTATGCTACTGACGCCAGTGTGTTGCCCACCCAGGGTGCCGGTGATTCTCCTTCGTTAACTATTCAAGCATTGGCGCTGCGTACTGCGGACCGAATCATTGTTGCGTTGGGGCAACCGAACTAGAGGATCAGAACAGAAAGACTGGGCAAAGGGATACCAAACAATTCGGCAAATTGGAAAATGTATGAAACAACAATGGCAGTGATGTTTCCATAGCCTGTGTCAACTTTAGTTGTATTGAGTGTTTTTCGGGTCCAGCTTTTTCTAACTACCTATTGTGTTGCCGACAGGGGCCTTAATCAAGTTTACTTTCTACTGACCCAAATCGGCGCTCCGCCCACTTAGAGAATCGTAATACGGGATAACAGTAGGCAAAATAAAACACAGCAATTAAGAGATAGATAAACATGATATCGCCGGGCATCCTCATTATGGCGACTTCCCCCTGTCGTGTTAGTTCCGAAATTCCAATAACGGACAATATCGCAGTACTTTTGATAACGATGACATATACACTCGCCATTGGCGGCACCGTCAGTTTAATTGCTTGTGGAATAACAATATTGTAAAGCGCTTGAAATTTCGACATGCCTACAGAACGCGCAGCCTCTTCCTGTCCCGAAGGTACTGCAAAAATAGCAGAAGCCACAATCTCGGTGACATATCCCGAAGTATAGAGTGAAAGAGAAACTATCGCTGCAGTAAAACTATCAAAACTCAACCATTCAATATTAGTCGAGGGTAGTACAAAATAGATAATGTAGATCTGCACTAAATACGGAGAACCCCTAAGTATGTGCAGATAGAAATTAATGCAACGAGTCATCCATGAAAAGTGTAATGTCTTAACAACGCCCAAAATAAAACCCAGAGTAGAACCAAGCAATATTGCTATCACAGAAATCTTGAAGGTGATAATCAATCCCTGAAAAAGGAAAGGTGAAAGGCTTTCAATAATTGTCCACCTACTGATCAACCATTCCATCACGTTAACTCCATTAGTTGTTTCTCCATTCTGAACCACCCAGTTTGGTTTGAACAAATCCTGAGAAAACCAACATCAAGGCATAAATAGCGAGATAACAAATAGCGGTTGTAATGTAGCTTTCGGACGCAATAACAGTTTCGGAGAACATCAGAAGTCCTGCCCCCATTAGTTCAAATACCGCAATAATGCTGAGTAGGGAAGTGTCTTTAATCAGGATTGCCGTTTGACCGAGTAGTGGAGGAATTACATTTGAAATTGCCTGTGGCAAAGTAACGTAAACCATTACCTGTCGCGGGTTCATACCGACAGATCTGGCGCCCTCGATCTGTCCCCTTGATACAGACTCAATGCCGGCTCGAATGATTTCGCCCATATAGGGAGCGGTGTGGATAGTCAAGGCGATGATGCCGGTCTGCCTTTCATCGAAAAAGTTTCCAAATGGCAGCAGCGCTGGCAGGCCGTAGTAAACCAGATAAATCTGGATCAACAGTGGGGTCGATCGAATAAACTGAATGTACGCGGCGGCGATGCGCCACACCGCTCCATTGCGAGACATTCGCGCCAACGCTACTCCGGTGCCTAATACGAATGAGAGCACCAGACACAGAGCAGACATCCAGATCGTGGTAAAGATACCTCGGGCAAAAACTTCCCAATATTGCCCTACGACACGAAAATTATAATAATCAAGCAGCCAGTCCATCTAAGACCTACCAGGTTCCTGCCGCTAGTTTAACAACTGAATGCTCGAGTTAAACCGAGGCAACGAATTTGACGCAGCCTCGGTTTGTTTCGTTATTTGTGATCCGCCTCCCAGGCCGTGGAATTCCACCAGTACTCAAGTTTACCGTCGAGTCGACCATCTAGTTTGATCAATCGCATGTAGTTGTCGATGGCGAGTAACAAATGCATTGAATCCGGGCGTACTGCAAAACCAAGTGGCTCTTTTGACAGCTGGTCTGGCAATACCACAAGACTTGGATCGGAGCTGGTAAAACCTGCAATTGTGGCGCGATCAGAGATTCCCGCATCTATTCGTCCGGCCGTTACCGCCTGAACCGTTTGCGCTGTGCCACCAGCGTATTCCTTGAGCTCCGCGTTGGAAATCAGCTTTCGAGCAATTTCGGACCATGACGACGCTTGGGTAGCACCAACAGAGATTCCTTCTTTATTTAAATCTTTCCAAGAAGTAAACCCTTTATCCGCTTTAGCAAATGCAATAGTTTCTGAATAAAAAACAGGCTCTGTAAATACGATCTGCATATGGCGCTTAGCGGTAGGAGTCATATCGGCAGCGATTAAGTCTGCCTTTCCAGAACTGAGTGCTGGAATTAAACCTTTCCAGTCGTAGTCCTGTATTACTAACTCAACCTCCATATCATCCGCCATCATCTGTGCCAGCTCGATAGCCAGTCCGGTCCGGTCGCCATTTTTGTTGACAAAACTCACAGGTGGTCCCTGGGTCTGAACCGCAATGATCATCTTGCCGGTTTTGACTATTTTCTCCATTGTTGATTCGGCAAATATTGCAGTTGACATCAGGGCAATTACAATACCGCCTGCAATTGCTGTTACCAGCTTTCTGAATTTACACATAATTATTCTCCAATTGTGGTTTGCTCAGGTTAAAGTATTTGTCGCAGGAAGTTCTGAGCGCGCTCGGTCTGCGGGTTATCAAAAAATGCATCCGGTGTGTTTTCTTCAACAATGGCACCTTCATCCATAAATATTACTCTGTCTGCTGCTTCGCGGGCGAACCCCATTTCGTGGGTCACCACCGCCATTGTCATGCCATCTGTTGCCAGGTCCCGCATTAGGCCAAGTACTCCGCCTACCGTTTCCGGGTCAAGGGCAGATGTTGCCTCATCGAACAGCATAATTTTTGGTTTCATCGCAAGGGAGCGCGCAATCGCTATACGCTGCTGCTGCCCACCGGACAGTTGACTGGGATAATTGCCACCGCGATCCGGTATGCCTACTTTTCGTAGCAGATCATTGGCAATCTCCTCAGCCTCTTGACAGCTACGCTTGGCAACGACTGTTTGCGGCAAAACGATATTCTCCATGGCAGTTTTGTGGGCAAACAAATTGAAATGCTGGAACACCATCCCAACTTCTGCACGCAATTTGTTCATGTCCGTGCCTTTCTTGGAAATATCCAGGCCGTCGATGACTATTGTGCCGGAGTCAAAACTTTCCAGGCCATTTAGTGTACGCAACAGCGTTGATTTACCAGACCCACTGGGCCCGATGATAACAACTACCTCACCACGCATAATATGGTTGCTGACATTAACAAGGGCGCGTACTTCTGAACTGCCGCTACGAGCCTTGAATACTTTGCTAACGTTGTCAATCTGAATCATTGCACCTTTTTAATTTGGCACTACCTCATCGTCACAAAACATAGAGTGCAACAGTCGACAATACTTGTCAAATATCCATAGTAAGATTACACACTCTAAGCACATCGCACTCTGTCAGGGGTGCCGCCTAGTATGGCAGATTACTAAGGACTTGATCGGCATTTGCACTAACTTTTTGTGCAGAATTTTGGGTGGCATTCAAATAGGTTTGGCGTTGCAAATACCTAGGAACAGCCATAATTAATCGGACTTAGTGTTGAGCTGGCATATGTTGGTGTCAGGTCTACCTGCATTCCCACAGCATCCAATAACTCAGCAGTGTCTCCCGTGTTATTCCAGCTAAATGCCCCTGGGAAGGTATTGGTTACGCCATAGGTGAAGTTCACGATGCCTGGCATATAATTCGGATCAGTAGGATCCGGGCTGTGTGTCCAAACTCGTACGGTTTGTCCTGGTACTAGCACTGTACCCGCAGGAAAGGTGAACGAGCCCAGACCGCTGGTACCACCGCCTACAACGCATCGAATGATCCATCCAGAAATGTCTATACTGATGATATCGCAATTGGTCACTTCGACATACTCATCTTCCACAACCGGAATGGCTGCCATCGTATCATGGTCCTGAAGATAGTTTAATAAAGTGACACGAACGTTTCCGGTAAATGCGACTACAGAAGATTGAGCATGGACGGGTAACATAACTGAGTTGATAATTGGCGTGGTCCAGACGACGCGAGTCAGATTTTGCCGCAACTGATTAACTAAAGGTTATTTGGGAACCCTGGCTTGACTCTGATTCTTCCTTAATTTATGCCGGTTAGTAATTTAGCTATCGATGACGCGGGAAAATTCTAAATTGTATTATGCCCTCGTTCAAGACGGAGTAATGATATTAATCTTCTCCATCGGACATTTGTTCCCAGCAATTGGTCAGCGCCGAATTCCTACTCGGTGAACAGTCGATATTTGCGGCCTAACGGATTGTGAATCTATTAGGCAATATTCTTGGCTTCACTTTTCTTTCACACTAGCGTGAGCTAAGTCCGAAGTAATTCTTGAATCATAATTCGTGGCGGTCTTGATAATTGTTCAACGCCTCAGTGAACAAAAACTGTCGAGCACAGGTACGCTGACTTACATGCAATCTTCAAATCGATGCAATCAACCTGCAACATTACCGTACTGTCCTGGTTGACTTAGTCTACTCGATAATTTGAATCCACTCACCTGTCTTGATGGGTTTTTTGATCAGTAAAAGCAGTCCGGAGATAAAATTGCGCACTACATTTCGTAGGCCATACCCGATTCCCACGGAAAGTGCATCCATGATGATAGCGATGGTTTGGAAATCGATCACTAGCAGGGTGTCATTTCATTAGACGTGACACCGTTTTGTGTGTGAGTATTAAACACTCTGTAACAACAAGCCTTGATTGAACACTCGGTTGAATTGTTTCGATGTTTTTACAAAAAATAGAAACCGCTTATGTTGAAATTATGGAAACTGATTAAAGGTCTTATGTTGTTACTTTTATTATTGGTAGTATCCATAACGCTATTTATACAGTTTGCGCCAGTCTTTGGTGGTAAGCCTGATACCGTGAGTATGAGAAAACTAATTGCATCTGATCATTACGATGGCCATGTTTTTAACAACCTGATTCCAATTATATTAAAACACCCTCAGATGAAGAATTTTCGGTAATGGATTTTTTGAGTCCGCCGGCAGGAAAGAATCCAGCAGAGCCTTTGCCATCTCAACTTTTTAAAAAGAATAACTTCAACAATGGTGATTTTGTTTGGTTTGGACATTCTACTGTCTTAATGAGAATGGATGATGCCACTATCATTACGGACCCTGTTTCATTTGTGGCTAAGCCGTTTGCGCTGCAAGTAGAAAATAAGATTAATGACCTACCCGAGATAGATATAGTCTTAATTTCGCATGATCATTACGATCATCTGGATTATCGAGCAATTCAAGAAATGAGCTCCAAGGTAAAAAAATATTTAGTGCCCTTGGGGGTTAAAGCACATCTGCAACGTTGGGGTGTGGCTGACAATAAGATCGTAGAAATGGACTGGTACGAGGATGAATTATATTGGTCTGTACGTTTTACACTTACACCAGCGCGTCATTTCAGTGTGCGCGGGTTGACCAATCGTCTTTCAACATTATGGGGTTCATGGGTTGTTCAATCGAATTCATTTAGTGTGTATTTTAGCGGTGACAGAGGCTATTTTGAAGAGTTCAAAAAGATTGGTGACAAGTTCGGGCCATTTGATATCGCCTTTATGGAAGACGGTGCGTACAACAAGGCATGGAGTCAAATACATATGTATCCAGAGGAGTCTGTGCAAGCAAGTATTGATTTGAATGCAAAAGTATACGTTCCTATTCACTGGGGTAAGTTTGACCTTTCAGTGCATCGATGGACAGATCCGGTGGTCCGTGCAACAAAGACTGCAGGGCAAAGAAAAATGCAGGTTGCAACACCAATTATTGGTGATGTATTTACAAATAAGGCCTATCCACAAAGTGAATGGTGGGAGAGTGTAAAATAACTCTAAGCTTATACATGATCCAAAAAGGCACTGACAAGTTTCCATCTAATAGTTGATGATTCTCGGGTAAGCACGTACAAACGACATTGATTCCCAGGCAAGGGTGCGATGCTGTTGCTCGCAGAGTTATAGACCTTCTGCGAAACTCAATCCTAACCACCATGGTGGAGTAGGCTGACTCCTACTCAGGCTTATCTTCCTTGACATGTACCACTCGTTGAGGGAATGGGATTTCGATATTGTGCTCTCGCAGTACTCGCTCGATACTAAACCTGAGTTCGCTGGCTATGATTATTTTGCGAAGGACATCGTTGGTAAAGCAGCGTAATTCGAAATCCAGGGAGCTTTCACCAAAATTCATAAACATCACATTTGGTTCCGGGCTTTCAAGGGTGGCCGAGTGAGCCCGGGCAATTTCTAGTAACAGATCGTGCACCTGAAGCGGATCGCTATGATATGCCACTGAAATGGGAATTTCTATTCGCCCTTTCTTGTCGGCAAAGGTCATGTTAATCACCGGTTGTGAGATTAAATCTGCATTAGGAATGATGACCGATGCCTGTTGGAATGTCTCCAACTCGGTCGATCGGATTTTTAAATCTTTTACAAATCCTTCGTGTTCCCCAATTTGAATCCAATCACCGACCTTGATGGGTTTTTCGATCAATAAAAGCAGTCCGGAGACAAAATTGCTCACTACATTTCGTAGGCCAAATCCGATTCCCACGGAAAGTGCACCCATGATGATAGCGATGGTTTGGAAATCGATTCCCAGGGCGGCAATACTGGCGCCCAGAGCAATCACCACACCCAGGTAATTGATAAGGGTGAGGGTATTATGCTGCTGGGCAACGTTTTGTGTGGATCGTGGAAAGATGTTCTGCTGTATAAACTTTTGAACGAACCGCGTCAGCCGCATGGCAATCACAAATACCAATATGGCAAGCAGGATGCCTTTTAGCGAGATGCGCAGTTGGCCGATATTGAAGCAATTGATTATTTTTTTGAGTTACTTCATTTTTATTTTCAATCTGCAAGATCATCATGCAAAGCAGGTATACTATCCGCTAAATTATTCGCTTCCTTGGGATCGATGTAAGGGTTACAATGAATTCTGGGTAATGCAATTTAATTGAACAACCTTTGCGCAAATAAAAACTGTGAAACGAGTAGTCAACATTTGTTTCAGGGGGGAGGTGGCATTAAAGATCATCCATGAAACACGATGGTACTGCATAAGAACTGATCAATTATTCAGTCCAAATAGTCGCCCATTTCGAAATCGTAAAAACCAATAATCAGTTATGTCAAGTTTTTTGCTGACAATCCAGTGGTATCAAATCAGTGGCAGTTTATGATAGAAGTACTTGGCTCGAAATCATCCATGTAATGTGAGATTTAGTTAGACATGCGTCCCTACCAGACTCAATTGGAACTACGTTACCAAACTTGTAGCTAATAAGTAAGAAATTGTCTAAACCAATTAGAATTAAAAACAATCAATCACAATGATCCAGCCCCTTTAGATTCATTCGAACCCAACCAATCTGATCGTGCTTTCATCTTGATGAACGAAGATACCAACCATCTCCTCCTGATCCATGATCTTTTGATCCAATTCCTCACATAGATCACCACATTCAACATCAATCTGTGATAAAAGTGTAAAGCCATTCTCAACATCACCTTGAATAAAGTGTTCAATGATTCCACCTGAATAACTCTGTGTCAGTCCCAGAGAAAATCTGGTGTCACTTGGTACTTTTTCCTTTGATAAGATTTTTTGCAACCGGTATTCTATCGACGATCCATCTGCGGGCGGCTTTTTAATCTCTTTAGTTTTCACTTTAAGGTTGTAGATATATCCAATTTCATAGTCGAAATCACGAATTCCCCAGTAAAGCCTGTCCCACTCCTCTGAGCCAAGTTTGTCTTCCCGCTGAACACCCAAACAAAGCCAGGGGCCCAGTCCGATACAAGTGCTCTGAAAGTGATTCACTCTGAAATTCGTCTCTGCTGGGATGCCTTCTGGCAACAGGAGATTGTCTGTGCAGGCCAATATGGCGAGCGCTAAAAGAGCTGTGGATCCTTTCAACATCTGAATACTAATGTTAATTACTTAGATAGACGCTGGCTTATGAAGATTCGTTGGTTACAAGTGCCAAATCATTCGGACTTCTTACCAAGAAAACATGCGTAGTTATTGGCAGTGGTTGGATTCTTTATATTGTCTTCAAAAATTGCCAGGCACTTTGTCTCCTCGAAGCCTGCTCTTTCTAGAAGGACCAGATGTTCACTTGGTCTAATTCTACCCCCTTCGTATTCAATCATTGAATTTTCAGGCTGTATGAAGTCACCATTTAATACTAAGCCTCCATTTGTCAATATTTTATAAACCGTACTATAGACTAAAGCAATATTGTCTCCGTTCAACAGATCATGCAAAGCCCAAGTCGTAACGACAATGTCCGGCTTATTTGCCAACCTCTCGATCCACTCCGGATGGGTAAGATCAGCTTGCAAGAAACTCGTCCTATTTGCATGTATGCATAATCTCTTTTTTGCGATATCAAGCATCGGCTGTGAAAAATCCAGACCTTGATATTTGACCAACGGCAATCTGTTGAGTAGAAACATTCCCAAATATCCCGGACCTATTCCCAATTCAAGAATTTGAAGATCTTCTTGTTCTAGGGTCTCAATTTCTGAAGAAATTAATTCAAACAGAGCCAATCGATCTTTAGATGGCTCAAACTTATCAGCCCATTGTTGGGCATAGTCATCATCATGAAAATTGTGAAGGGCTTCAATCTTATTGTCCATTTACCTCATTTTTGTAGCTCAATATTACAAATTGTGGGCTCAATTAGTGCTGTCATTTTCACCAATTACTATTGAGCACCTCGAAAAAAGCGAGACCGCTATTGATCAAAAAAAATTCTAAGAATTCTCTAAAATGGTCTGGCTATTTATGCATCGTTGTTTTTCAGTCAATTAGCTAGATTTAGATTCATCATTCGCGATTGCATAGACCATCAAATGGCTACTTTCAAAAGTATTCAAGCGTTTTTGGAGGACTCGACCCTGTCACCGACTCTCAGCCAAAAGATAAACCTATATCACATTCGAAGACTGAAGCAGGACCATAATTGCTATGTTAAGATTTGGCAAACATCCATATTATTTTTAAATATTATAATTATATTTAATATGTTTGTGTCGTAACCAATGTAAAATGATGTCACAAACACCTGGAGCTTACCCAGCTGCCACATTGATCATCATCCGTTTTTGGTGGTCCGTCCTTTTAATGTTCTCCGTTGACAAACTTAAGATTGATGTCAGATTAAA
>JAVJHY011895694.1:0-33651 GCA_035593235.1 Phascolosoma agassizii
GTGATAGTTTGATTATAGAAACAGTAAGTCTAAATCCTACAGATACGACTTATGTAAACACAGGCACTTGTGATGCAAATCTGACGGGTACGTTTACGAGCATAGAACAAAATCAGTATGGCTGTGATAGTTTGATTATAGAAACAATCACTTTATTCTCGCCAAGTGATACGACCATCTTTGTGGACTTGGTTTGTGATGCGAGTCAACTAGAGAATGATACTTTAACTTTACAAAATGGAAATGGTTGTGATAGTGTTGTAATAATAACACCTGTATTAGTAGATGGAGATACCACTCATGTTAGCAGTACTACCTGTGATATAAATTTGGTTGGTACCAATACGAATGTCTATCAAGGCCAATATTGCGATAGTCTAGTAATAGAAACAGTAAGTCTAAACCCCACAGACACGACTTATGTAAACACCGGCACTTGTGATGCAGGTCAGGTCGGCACGTTCACGAGCACGGAACAAAATCAATACGGTTGCGATAGTGTAATCATAGAAACGATCAGTCTACCAGGTCTACCCGATACGACCTATTTAGCAAGTGGTACTTGTGATTCAAACCTGACGGGTACGTTTACAAGCACCGAACAAAACGAGTATGGTTGTGATAGTTTGATTATAGAAACAGTAAGTCTAAATCCTACAGATACGACTTATGTAAACACAGGCACTTGTGATGCAGGTCAGGTCGGTACGTTTACGAGCACGGAACAAAACCAGTATGGATGTGATAGTTTGATTATAGAAACGATCACCCTCCCAGGTATTCCCGATACGACCTATTTGGCAAGCGGTACTTGTGATGTAAACTTAGCAGGTATCTTTACGAGCACGGAACAGAACCAATATGGTTGTGATAGTTTAATCATTGAAACGATTGTCTTAAATTCGACGGATACGACTTACCTTAATTCTGGCACCTGTGATGTTGGTCTGGCAGGAACTTTTACGACAGTTCTACAGAATGGAAATGGCTGTGATAGCCTGATTATTGAGACCGTAACATTATTGGCGACGGTTGATACAACTATATATGTAGACTTGGTATGTGATGCTAACCAGTTGGGGAATGATACGATTACTTTGCAAAATACTGGTGGTTGTGATAGCGTAGTTGTAATAACTCCGATACTTGTTGGTGGAGATACGACTAATATCAATAATACAACTTGTGATGCTACTCAAGTTAGCGCGGATACTGTTGTCTATCAAGGGCAATATTGTGATAGTGTAGTTATCCAAACCGTTAGTTTATTGCCAACAGATACCACCTATCTGAATGATTCAAGTTGTGATGTTAATCAGGCAGGAACTTTTACTGTCTTGCTTCAAAACCAATACGGTTGTGATAGTGTGATTATAGAGACCATTGATTTGTTGTCGACAGATACCACTTATCTTACTGATGTTTCTTGCGATATCGGTCAGGTTGGGACATTTACAACTATGTTTCAAAATCAATACGGTTGCGATAGTACAATTATTGAAACGATCAGTTTGCTGCCAACCGATACGACTTATCAAAATAGCGGAAGTTGTGATGTTGCCGATACTGGAGTTTTTACTTCTGTTTTGCAAAATCAAAATGGCTGTGATAGCGTGATTATTAAAACCATTTCCTTGCTCTTGCCCTCTGATACTACTTTCTATGTAGATCTCGTTTGTAGCACTGATCAATTGGGGAATGACACCGTTAATTTTCAGAACCAAAATGGTTGTGATAGTATCGTGATTATCATGCCAGTACTCAGTGATGCAGATACACTTTATTTGAATAGCGGAAGTTGTGATGTGTCGGCTGTTGGAGCAGATACGACTGTTTACCAAGGTCAATATTGTGATAGCATTGTAATTTACACCGTTAGTCTCTTGCCTACCGATACCGTTTATGTTACTTCCAATACTTGTGATCCTGTAGCAGAAGGAACATTTACGAACGTCTTACAAAATACCAGTGGTTGTGATAGTGTCATCATTGAAACGATCAGTCTGGTGAATTCTGATACGCTTTATTCTGTGAGTCATACTTGTGATCCAAATGAAGTAGGCACGCTGACTTCTTTCTATCAAAATCAATATGGTTGTGATAGTATTATTGTTGAAGAAGTTGCTCTTTTACCGAGCAGCACAACCAACTTAAGTAGTCAGACTTGTGATGTTGCCGATACCGGAGTGTTTATGGATACTTTGGTGAATCAATATGGTTGTGATAGTATCCTAATTGAAACAGTAAGTTTATACCCTGATTCTGATACCACTTACTATTATGATATCGTGTGTGATTCTGATCTGGCGATAAGTGATACGGTAAGAACCACCAATGTTTTTGGTTGTGAAAAAATAATCATCATAACTGCTATTCTTGGCGCACCGGATACGCTGGTGATCAATAACTCAAGTTGTAATATCGACGAAGTAGGAGTTGATACGACCGTCTATGCTGGACAGTATTGTGATAGTGTCGTTATTGAAAATACAGTTTATACTGGAAGAGAAACACTCCATATTCAAGACTATAGTTGTGATGCATCTGAGGTCGGAGTCGATACCGTCGTATTTACTGGACAGTATTGTGATTCATTGGTGATCACCACCATAGATTTGATTTACCCGGATACCACTAACCTGTATCGCACTACTTGTGATGCCAGCGAAGCCGGAATTGTTGTGTCTAATTTCCAAAACCAATATGGTTGTGATAGTTTGGTGATTGACGTGGTGGATTGGGTCAGTTCAGATACGCTCTATTTAGAAGCAGAAACTTGTGATCTTGCGCAAGTTGGAACTTTGACCACTTTCTTCCAAAATCAAAATGGTTGTGATAGCATCATTATCGAAACGTTAACTTTGATTTTGCCAGATACTACTTATCTAGAACGAGAAACTTGTACGCTATCGGAAGTGGGAGTATTGACTTCTATTTTCTCCGGACCCAATAGCTGTGACAGCATCGTAGTAGAAACCGTGACGATGATGAACCTCGATACGACTTATTTGCAACGAGAAACCTGCAATGTAACAGAAGTTGGTGTGTTGACCTCCATTTTCTCTGGCGATAATGGTTGCGACAGTATTGTGATTGAAACCATAGATTTGATAGCCTTGGATACGACCTTTATCAGTAGTGCAACTTGTGATTCTACCTTGGCGGGAACATTGACTTCTATCTATCAGGCACAAGATGGTTGTGATAGTTTGGTCGTAGAAACCATAAGCCTTCTGCCTTCCAATACCATCTACCTGACTTCTACTACTTGTGATTCTTCTCAGGTTGGAACATATGATACCTTATTGCAAAATCAATACGGTTGTGATAGTCTGGTGATTTCAGAAATAGTGTTTATCAATTCTGATACCACTTACCTGGATACCATGACGACTTGTGATGCCAATGAAGCAGGAACCTTTACAACTGTTTTACAAAACCAAGATGGTTGTGATAGTTTAGTAATTGCCATAATTGATTTGCTTCCAAGTGATACCACTTACCTGGAAAGTACTGTTTGTGATTCTACCTTGGTTGGTCACTTTGAAGACACTCTTCAAAATCAGTATGGTTGCGATAGTTTGGTGATTAGTGATGTGCTTTGGTCGCCAGAATATATGATACCATTTGAGGTAATGATTTGTGAAGGAGATAGTGTATTTCTGGAAGGTGCTTATCAATATGAATCTGGGATTTATGTAGAAGAATACACGACTGCATATGGATGTGATAGTACGGTCGTTACCGAGGTATCTGTCATGCCAGGTAATATTATCGAACTGGAAGATCAAGTGATTTGTCTGGGTGATACGGTAGAGTTGATGGTAGAAGGAGTATATGCTGACTTATCCTGGACCTCAGATGGAGAATTGACTTGTGATGATTGTCCGGTACAAGCAGTATCACCAGAAACGATCACCCACTATACCGTAAGCACTACCAATTGTCGTGGAGAAGAAATTGCGGCTAATGCTACGGTGTATGTAGAATTGCCTCCAACGGTTAGTATTATTGATGAAGAAGTAAATGGAACAGATTCGATCAAACTGTCAGCGCAAGCTGATAAATCATTAGAAACATTATTGTGGAGTGGATCGGGAGTTACTTGTCCGGATTGTGAAACGATCACGGTAGATCCGAATTCAACTTCTATTTACACCTTAGTTGGAGCGAGTGAGAATGGATGTAAAGACAGCGATGAGTTTACCATAGAACGACAAGAGAATTGTGTGAGTGGATTGCCTCTGGTTGCCAATATTATCATGCCGGATGGAGATGGTTACAATGATTATCTGGAATTGCAATATGAAGAAATTGTAAATATCGAAGTGCTTAGAGTATACAACCGTTGGGGAGAATTGATTTTTGAAACACACGATATGAATAATAAATGGGATGGTACTTTCCGGGGTAAATTAGTGAACCCGGGAGTATACGTCTACTATGTGAGTGGAATGTGTCCTAATCAGGAGAGATTTTTCCGAAAAGGAAACGTGACGCTGTTGTATTAAAATCAAGTTGCGATCAATTTGTAATTATTATTGATGAATTATTGATTGACGATCGATCGTAAAATAATTAATCAATTAACAGCTAGGCTTGTCGGCGACCTAAATTAAATAAAAGAAGAAAATTTAGTCTTAAGGAAGCATAACCTTTAAATTGAAATGAAATTGAAACACCTATTAAAAACCTGGTCAGTATTGTTCGTGCTGGCAGCGCAAAGTTTATCCGCTCAGGATATACATTTGTCGCACATTCATGCTTCCCCCACGATTCTGAATCCATCCTTGGCGGGTTTGTTCAATGGCGATATCCGCTTTATTACCAATTACCGGAGCCAATGGGAAAGCTTTACCAATGGTTATCGAACGATGGTGGCTTCTGCGGATATGAAGGTCGCCAGAATGGGAGTGTATGACTTCCTTGGAGCCGGATTGCAAGTGTATAGTGATAAGGCGGGAGACCTGGATTTTACGACAAATTCTGCCAGCCTTATTTTGTCGTTCTTAAAATCTTTGGATAATAGAGATGACCATTATATTGCTTTTGGGGTGAAAAATACTTTAGTGACTAATCGAGTAGATTATACCAATATAGTTGCTTTTCAAAGTACTGCTAACCTGGGAGATCGGATGGGAGATGAGACTAATTATTGGGATCTCTCAGCTGGATTTTCCTGGTTCTATGGATTTGACCGATACAGTTATATGTACCTGGGAGCTTCTTATTTTCACATCAATGATGCCGATGTTTCTTTCTTTAAAGAAAACCTACCGGATGGAATGCAGGCGCCAACTCTTTATCGAAAGTTGATTCTTCACGGAGGCGCCAATTTCAATGTCAATTGGGCGTTTACGCTAAAACCAAGTTTTATCTTTTTAGATCAAGGGCCGCACCGGGAAATTTCTATTGGTTCTTTTCTGAAATACAATTATGATCGCCAAAGTAAAAGCAAAGCGAAGCACGGTATTTATTTTGGTTTGTGGATGCGATGGTATTTGGAGAGGGATGTGAAAGGCGTAGATGCTACTGTAATTGCCCTCCGTTTTGACTTGAACCGAACGTATATCACCTTTTCTTTTGATGCCAATATCTCAAAATTATCAGTGGCAAGTTCAGGAGTAGGTGGTCCGGAGTTGTCGGTCATTCACACGCTTGACCTTAAACGGAATAAACGCAAAAGCTCTAAAATTAAATGTCCATCGTTTTAGACAAATAATGAAAAACGTTGGAATTATTTTCCAACGTTTTTCAGAGGATGTTTTGCCATATCTCTGAAATTTTATTTCATGCTTTTTAAAGGGTTATAGTAAGAGGCTGTCTCATGAGGCAGCCTCTGCTTTTTTGCTGGATGATTTAAAGTGTTTTTTAAGTATCTTTGTAGGGCACAATAAAAACACCTGAGAGAAATATGGAAAAACCTAAAAAGAAATCCCGTACAATAAAAAAGAAAGAAATAGGAAAAGACGTTTCTGTAGCAAAGAAAACAAGACGGAAGGCAAGTCCCCGCAAAGCAAATTCCAATAAAGAGAATGCCAAGGTGAAGACGACAAAAGCAGCGACAGGGGAGGGAAAAGCAAAGAACACTAAAAAAACTGCGGCACCAAGAATTACCGGAAAAGAAAAAGCGAAGAACATTGTAAAAAACACTTCTGAAAAAACGAAGAAAGCAAGGAATGTTAAACGGGAAAATAGAGTAGCTCCGACCAGGTCAACTAGCCGAACGAATGCTCCACGGGAAGACAAAAGAAATAATGGGGCAAGAGAAGAGAGAGCTAGTTCCACCAAAACAAGCAGCACAGAACAAAATATCATCAACAAAGTAAGGATTCATCAGTCAGTCGCAATTTTGGTTGATGGCAATAATATTGAAATGAGTATCCACAGCATGCTCAACAAGAAGAAAGCCATGATCAATTTTGATACCTTGGTTCCTAAATTACTAAAAGAACGAGGACTCAATCGCCTGATTTATTTCCGGGAAGGCAAAAGCATTTCTTCCAAATTAGCAGAGCGTTTGCACAATCTATATTATGGAACAGTAGTGCCTTGCCACAAATCCGCAGATATTCCACTCACCATCGCGGCCACCCAAATCGCTGAAAAAGTGGATACGATAATCATCCTCTCCGGAGATGCTGATTACGTTGAGTTGGTGAAACACCTTACTTCTCGTGGCGTCAGAGTAGAGATTGCAGCAGTAGAACAAACCACGGCCAGTATTCTTCGAAATGCTGTGGATCATTTCTTTCCTATTACCAGAGAGGATTGTTTTGTTTTGGGTTAGGGATTTTTATTTGTTTTTATTTTATGGTAACCATTTCGGAATAAATAGAAAGATTCCCCGGACCTTCAGAAAGACTGAGTGTTACTTCATAAGTGCCGGGGGAGCTATACTGATGTGCCGGATTGGTTTCAGAAGAAGAATTGCCATCTCCAAAATCCCAATTATAATTCAATTTTGAACCGCCATCTGTTGTGAATTTAATGGTACAGGGAGCGGCGCATTCATTGTTTTCTACAAATATATCTGTAGGAAGATGATACTCGGAAATTGGCAAATCAATGATGAATGCTTGTTGAGTATATCCTGCAAAAACCCCCAAACCTCCAGTGATATTGACTATAATTAGAATTCTCAATGATAAAATTGGCAAAATGGAGACCAGCGTTGAATTGGATTTTGTTGCCTAAAGAGAGGTCATCTTCGATATAAGCGGTGATTGCATTGGCATCGGTTTTTGTATTGCCCTTGATGCTGGTTTTTGGTGTTTGGTTTCCCTGATTAGAAGTTTCTGTATTGACCGTTGGTGTAAATTGATGATGAACCATACTCAACCCAAAGCGAAAATGGTGATTAGGGTTCGGGAGGAAGTTAAAATCAATGAGGCTTTTTGAGGAAGTATAGGAGTAAAAGAGGCCGTCATAGGTTATTGATTATTTTGAGCAGTTACTTAAAGAAAAATAGCAATCAGAAAAGTAACAACCGTAGAGATAAAACCAACCATGAAGATATTATATGACATGGTCAGGAAACGGTATTTTTTATCCAAAACCTTTCCCAGAAAATAAAGGTCGCGAGTCATGTTGCCATAAAGCAATTCTCCATCCCGAAGCACGGCGTCTACTGCTTCTTCGTATTGCTCCAAATCAAGGCGAACAAAATGACCGAAGAAAACCACATTTTTTTTTGCTTCCTCAAAAGTGATCGGGCCGTCTCCGGGAGTCGTTACTTTGGGGCGGATTGATAAGACCGCACAAATCAAAGAAGCCAGGCCGGTAATTAAAAATATGACAATGGGTAAGAGTACCATCGGATTGGTGTCTGGAATATTGCGATAACTAAGGATCGAAACGACTACGGAAATCAAAATTGCATTGACGCTGATCATGATATTGGCCTTGTTGTCGGCAATCGCGCTTAAATTGATGTGGTTGCGGTAGTTGGTTCGGAAAAAAGTCTGCATTGCAGAAGTAGGAATCTTTTTTTCAAGTCCCTGAAATCTTTTCACCCGACCTTCTTGTTCGTCGATGACTTGATTGGGTTGTAATTTACTTTTTTCGGCTTTGCTTTTTTGAACCAATAAATTTTGGGCAGCAGCAGGGCCATACATTTTTTTAGCATAAGGCGTAAAAAAGCGAACACCCAATTGATTTTGTAATTGTACCTGATGCCATTCATAATTGCTGAGTCGTCTGCCAGAGGTTAATTCCCATTCCAGGCGAAGAAGCGGACTGATTTCAAGAAAATCATTGGCATAATTTTGTCCGGCGATGGCATCCGCGAGGATTTGTTCTTCGAGGGTTTCTGGTATACCATCAGCCGCAGTAGTCTCCAGTGTGCTGATGACCAAATCTTTTAAAGAATCAGGATATTGCTCTGCGGTCAAAAAACCATGTGCCAAGTCTCTGCTTTTAGGAATAGGGTGATCGTAATCAAACAAAAAACCAATGCAATGAAACCAAGCTGCTAATTGAGCTACTTCCTTCATCTCCTGATTCAAATTCATCTCCTGTGCAATAGTGCTTACGCGATTCACGATATCCGCAGTATACTGATAGTTGTGATAAACCAATTTGGTTTCAGCATGACTATTGAACAAACTCAAGACATAGTTTTGAGCATCGGAAAGCAAATTTCTTCGCGATCCGGGCACGGGACTACCCGCTTTTCTGATAAATTTGTTGGATTCGTTCAAAGTAAGAATGTATTTTTTTAGACTATTTCAGGCTACAAAGTAAAATTAAAGTAAGCAAAATAGCAAATTATAGTTATCGTTTGGTCTTGGTAAGTTAATTCAATGAGAAGGACTGCTATGGTATTTTTTTACAAAATCGAGAATATTCATCAACTCTGCGGTCTCCATTTGACACAATAACATCGGGTTTTGACGAGTGTCAATTTCATAAAGGATAAAGGCATTGAGGTCATTATTGGGAAGTGCTTTGGCGAGGCATTGAAATTCTGGAAATTGGCTTTGGTCAATTCCTGGTTTTTCAAAAGCAATCAAGGCATTGAGCAAACACTCTTTTTGTTCGATCATCTTTTGAGGCTCCGTTGAGATTCGTCCCATCCTTTCCGCGTATTCTGGCTCATTTTCCCAAACAGCCCGACAAACGCCGTATGCTCGCCAGGGGGAATCCCGATAGGCTACCAATACGCCACCTCTTTTGTTTGGGCGAACCTGGTATTGTGGATTGAAATTCCATGTGTGGAAATGAAAATCATTTTCTTCATAGATTTGTTCTAGCCGTTCCAATATCTTAAGGTCATTCCTGTTGAGCAAATGCGCCAGTGTAATGTGTTTTATGGCCAAATCCTTTTGTCGGGATTGCTGATATATTTGCGCCAATAATAAATGTAATCCAAAATCAGGCTGATGGGTTTCCATTAATGGGATCAGTGCTTCTCCGGCATCCAGTGTTTTCCCCATTTTCAGGAAAGTGCGACATAATTTTTTTTGCAAATCAGGATTGACTTTACCTTTATGTTCCTTAATAGCATTTCTATAATTAGCCGCTGCTTTAGAGAATTGCGACTTACTAAAATATTTATCTGCTTTATTTCGATACTTTTTACTATCAACTGACGTCTCAAAATCAGGAGAGGGTGCTTGTAGTTCACCAGTTGTCTCATTTCTTTGCCAACCTTCCTCTATTTGAGAAGATGCAACGATAGCAGAGATGTGAAATGAACTGTCTTCTTCGTATTGAATGCTTGATTTTTCCATTAAGGCAAACAACTCTGATGGCGTATGTAAATGTTGTGCCAGGCAAGAAGTGAGACCGCAACAGAGGAAAAGGAGTAGGACGTTTTGCATGGAAAATTTTAAAATAACTATGTTATATTTGCAAATATAAGTATATTCTCCATTGCTTTCTTCTTATATAAGAAGAAATGTTAATGTAAAAAATGTTCCGACGTGTTGTGATACCAATCGGAAATATATTTCTTAAAATTTTAAATCTTTTCAAATGGCAGATTTTATGGACCTTCTTCAAGGTCAACTATCCGATGGCATGCTTGAGCAACTAAGTAACTCAATCGGAGCAGACACTCAACAAACAAAAGCAGCAACTGATGGCATCCTTTCTACGATCTTAAGTGGCTTAGCAAAAAATGCTTCTACACCTGATGGCGCCAGTGCTCTGTCTAATGCTTTAGACAGAGACCACGATGGTAGTATCTTGGATGATGTGATGGGCTATATTGGCGGTGCCAAAAAACCGCAAAATACGAGCATGATGAATGGTGCTGGTATTCTAAAGCATATTCTTGGCGGTAAGCAAAGTGGCGCAATTGATATGATTTCTCAAATGAGTGGTTTGGGTGGTGATAAAACAGGTAACTTGATGGCCATGTTGGCTCCTATGATTCTAGGTGCTTTAGGAAAACAAAAGCGTCAGAACAATATGGATCAAAGCAGTATCTCTGACTTTCTCACTAAATCTGTACAATCCGCTACTAACCAACGTCAGGAAATGGGAATGATCGGGAAATTTCTGGACCAAGACGGTGACGGCAGTGTTATGGATGATTTGGCAGGCATGGGTTTGAAGATGTTTGGTAAATTTTTGAAAAAGTAAAATGCGCTGAGCATACAACAAAACACTGAAACGGTGTGTTGAGTTTTCGACACACCGTTTTTATATTTACTAAAAAAGAGATGAAAGAACAATTCCAATTCCGACTCATTCAAAAAAAAGATAATCCAGAGATAGCTCAAATAATCCGCCAAGTGATGACAGAATTTGAAACAGTAGGAGAGGGCTACTCCATCAATGATCCGGAGGTTGATCATATGTTTGAAGAGTACACTCAGAAAAAGGCCAGTTATTATGTGATCACTAATGGAGAAAGCGTATTTGGTGGCGGTGGGATTGCTCCTCTGGCGGGCGGATCGCCGGAAGTCTGTGAATTAAAGAAGATGTATTTCTATCCAGAGATACGAGGGCTGGGCTGGGGTAAAAGAATGGTTTTAAAATGCCTGGATGATGCACGTCGATTTGGCTATCGACAATGTTATCTGGAAACCGTTGCCCGCATGGAAAGTGCGAATGTCTTGTACCAGAAACTAGGATTTAAAAAACTAGATCATGCCATGGGAAACACGGGACACTCTTCTTGTGAGGCTTGGTATACGATTGATTTATAGTTGGGATGATTGGCTATCGTTCTGAAGGCTTTATCATTTTATTTTTTTCTAAAATTTCAGAAAACTGTTCCATTTCTATTGGTTTATGTATTGAATCTGATTGAG
Source organism: Phascolosoma agassizii (assembly GCA_035593235.1). NCBI lineage: Eukaryota > Metazoa > Annelida > Sipuncula > Phascolosomatiformes > Phascolosomatidae > Phascolosoma > Phascolosoma agassizii. The sequence continues at coordinate 11,265 of JAVJHY011895694.1, forward strand.
GTGGATATTTCTCCAAATATTTTTTTGGCCTGACTGGGCGTTTTTCAAAACCACCACTACAATTGGGACAGACATTTTGTAGGATGTCCTCCACACAGGAAATACAAAAGGTGCACTCAAAGGTACAAATCATAGCCTCTGTACTATCGATAGGTAATGCTTTTTTGCAGTTTTCGCAATTCGATCTAATCTCCAACATAATTTTTTAATTGTTTTTTCTTTTTCGAATCATTACTCGTTCTGGCATATCTGTTATCGCAAATCCAATTTTTTCATAAAGAGAATGCGCATCTTTAGTAACCAAATACCATTTTACTTTTTGTAAATCAGGATGAGCCACCACGGTTTTTACCAGCCAATCGCCCAATCCCATTGTCCTAAATTCTTCCAACACAAATACATCTGCCATATAAGCAAATACACCGTAATCAGTTATCACTCTTGCCAATCCAATCTGTCGCCCATCGTGATACAATCCAAAACTCAGACAATGTTCCAACGACTTTTTTACCGTTTCCTTAGACCGATTATTTGCCCAATACGAAGTTTGTAAAAAGGAATAGATGACCTCTAAATCCAAACGGTTTTTGCTGGTACTGATCTGGAAATTCCGATCCCCTATTTTACGCTCTACTATCAATTGACTATCCACCGGAAACTCTCCACCATTTGGCCCATAAAAAATAACCCAGGTTGCAAAATCCGTTGAAAAATCCTCAAAACGATGTTCGATTCCGGCAGGAACAAAAAGGACATCCCCGGTTTTAAAAGCTCTGCGTTTTCCATCACAATAAAATTGCCCTGAGCCACTAGTCACTACATAGATTTCATCTTGCTGATGTGGTTGCTGAGGATCATGTCCTATCGGCGCATAATATTCGACGATCAAATTTCCTCGTTCTTTCAAAGTAACAAAGCGTTGCGCTTTTTGCTGCTCCAAAGCATTTTTTCCGTCTGCGATTCCTACCTGCCATCCTTCTACCCGATCCAAATCAGCCAAAGCACCAAAAATTTGTTTCAGGTGATGTTCCATATGATCGACATAATCATCGATGAGAAAAGCAAGGTCTGTTACCAAGTTATCTGCATAAGGCAATTGAATTTCTTTTTTTAAATCCTGATCAGAAAGCCCCTGACAAACGGTGACGATCTGTTCGTTCATGGTTTGCCAAAGTCGAATGATTTGCGGAGCAGACAATTCTTGATAAGCATTATTGCGTACCAGTTCTGCTTGAAGGTAAGGCTGTGCTATATAAGGCCCTTCGGATTCTCTGGCGATGGCCATCCGTTGCCAATTGTGCAAAGCAGAATCAATCAAGTGTCCAAGGATTTCCCGCTTCGACCACTTCCCCGCCTCCGGTCTTTGCAATTGCAAGTCTTCCGGGATTTGAAGAAACCTCAAAGGCACTGTTTCTATATAAGTGTTTAATTTGGAAATGGAATTTTGGATCATTTTTTTAATTTTAATAGTAGTTGAGTGGCGAATGGTTGAATGCTACGAATGTGCGAATGTTTATGTTTGATCGTCAATCATTCGTCACATTCACCCATTCGCCATTCATCACATTAATTCACTAATACCTTTCTTTAAAAATTTTCAAATGATGTTGCTCATGACCAGCGATAATAAAACCCAATGCACGACAGGAAGTAGGGACACCGTTTGTAGTTCCTATGGCCAGTAAATCGGCTTCAGAAAAATGCTGAAACATCGTGAGTGTTGCATTGCGAACCGATCGATATTCTGCAAGGAGAGAGGCTGGGGTACGCCTTGCTGCTTGCTCTTGGTAATAAGGAGTATAATCGTCTTGGTCAAAACCGGTGAGCGGAGTAGGGTCATGTCTTCCGATTCGGAGTGCTCGATAAGCAAAAATCCTTTCGGTATCAATCACATGAAGCAAGGCTTCTTTGATCGTCCATTTGTCTGGCGCATATTTGTAATCCCATTTTTCATCAGGGAGATTTTCCAGGTAGTCCAGTAAATCTTTGGTTCCGATTTCAAAGGATACTACAATTTGGTCACCTTTGGCTTGGAGGATGTATCTGCTGAAATAAGGAGCATGTTCCTTTTCTTGTGGTCGTTGATTCATGGAGGTGTTTTTTGTGAAGATAAAATATTGAGAAAGAAAACTTAGTTTTCAACTTGACTTAATCCAAATCCTTTACACTTTGAGCCAATTCAATTCCTTGAGCCAATTCGGGATCTGCAACGGGAGACATGTACTTCGTTTCCATGGGAATTACTCCTGCCCAAATAGGTAATTCATAATCTGCGGCATCGTCTTTTGGAGGACCAGTACGAATCTTGGCAGAACCTTGCTCAATAGTCATTTCTAAAACAGTCGTTGCTTTTAATTCTTTTTGGCTGGGCAATCGAGATTCTTCCCAACGGCCAGGGAGTATTTGATCAGAAATGATTTTTAGAGCGGCTTCTTTTTCTTCTGCGGGCACGACCGTCGCTTTACCAAATACTACAACAGAACGATAATTCATAGAATGATGGAATGCGGAACGCGCCAATACGATTCCATCGACCAAAGTCACAGTTACGCAAATTGGAATACCTTTGCCACCATGTACCATCATTCGACTGGTTGCCGCTCCATGCAGATAAATTTTATTGTCTTTTCGGCCAAAGGAGGTTGGAATTACAAAAGGTTGTCCCTCCACAACGAAACCTACATGACAAAGGAAACTAGCATCTAAAACCCGATAAACTGTTTCCTGGTCGTAGTGGCCTCGTTTGGGTACTCGTTTTACTTTATTGCGTTGGTCAATTGGGTAATCAGACATAATGAATTTTTTTATTTAATGCAATAATCAGATTAAAGATTCTAGGTACAAAATGCTTATGATTCCTTACTCTTAAAACCTCTAATCTGAAAACTGCCAAACATATTGTATGAAATAACTTGATTAAATCCTTCAAATGTATTAGATTTCTGGACTACAATAGTACACCACTTTTTAAATTAACAGTAGTCCACTTATGTTGCCTTTTAAAACCATGATTTCGATTCAGCAAGAGGTAGATATGCCGATTTATTTGCAAATTACTCACGGACTGATTCGAGAAATTCAATCTGGCGTTATCAAATCAGGGACAAAGATTCCGGGAACCCGGGTTTTGTCTCAATTATTGGAAGTGCATCGAAAAACGGTAGTTCGGGCGGTAGAAGAACTAGAAGCCCAGGGTTGGGTAGACATCATTCCGTATCGAGGTGTTTTTGTGGTGAATGATTTACCTAAAATTCGATATCAGAAACTCAAAGGCAAAACAAAGCTGCCCGAACCATTGCTTAAAGCAGGCTATGTTTTACCCAAAAGAAACTTTCTTACTCCTCCTGTTTATACCCATCATAAACTGGCTTTTTCTGATGGTACTCCTGATGTACGCCTTGCTCCGGTCAATGAATTGGCTACCGCTTACGCTCGACATTTACGAGCCCCGAACCCAAAAGAAGTCTTGCAATACAGCGATGCCCGTGGTCCGCAGTGCCTTCGGGAAATTTTAGCCAAAGAATTTAATCGCGATCGGGGTTTGCACCTAACGGCTAATAATATCCTGATTACCAGAGGAAGTCAAATGGCTATTTTTTTGGCTGCTCAGGTATTATTGCGGAGGGACGATCATATTGTTGTTGGGACAACCAGTTATTTTTCTGCTAATCTTTGTTTTCGATCTTTAGAGGCGCAACTTTTACCTATTCCTGTGGATGAAAATGGCCTTTGTGTGGAAGAGATAGCAAAACTGGTAAAAAATGGGAAAACTATAAAAGCGGTTTACCTGACCTCTCATCACCATCATCCAACTACAGTTACTTTGAGTCCCGAACGGCGATTGCGTTTGTTGGATCTCGCTTCTGAGTATGGATTTGCGATTATCGAGGATGATTATTCTTACGATTTTCATTATGCCAATAGTCCTATTTTGCCTTTGGCTAGTGCAGATCGAAATGGACATGTGATTTACATTGGTTCTTTTTCAAAATCTACAGCTCCTGCTTTTCGGGTGGGTTACGTCATGGCTCCGGAAGAAGTTATAGAGGAAGCTGTAAAACATCGGCGTTTTGTGGATCGCCAGGGAGATACGGTACTGGAATTGGCAATAGCAGATTTGTTGGAGAATGGAACGATTCAGCGGTATCGGAAAAAGGCTTTGAGGCAATATCGAAATCGTTTGGATTTGTTTTGTGAACGAATGCAGGCTGGTGTATTTCCAACTTGTACAAAGTTCAGAAGACCCGATGGAGGAATGGCCACTTGGGTGAAATTTGATCCAAAACTACCGTTGACCAAATTATCTGAACTAGCGGATAAAAAAGGATTGTATCTGTCCGATGGTTTAAATTATAATCCTGTTGGGGAAAATTTGAATTCGACGCGTATGGGTTTTGCGGCGATGGATGAATCGGAGTTAATGCAGAGTTTTGATTTGTTGGAAGGGATTATTTTGGACTTGTAATCGTGTTGGGGAATGTTGAATGATCATTCCGATTATTCCAAGAGTAATATTTTTCCAGTTCCCAAAACGCCTTCCTTTCCACGCAGTTGAAAAAAATAAATGCCAGCAGTATAAGAATCAGCGTTCCAAAATACCGAAGTCTGTTCTGGCAATATAGGAATGGTAGCTTGGCGATCTCCTGTTGAATTGAACAAATGCAATTGCAAATCTTGAGTAGTTTCCAGAGCATCCCAGGAAAATTGAAATAGGCCAGAGCCAGGATTGGGAAACACCTTGACCGCTACATGGGATTCTTTTTTTGGAGTAATGGAAAAACCGCTGGTCAAAGAAGGATTGATGCTTGCCAGAAAAATATCATTGAAGCCTTTTCCTCCTAAATTCAAATAGCCAAAAGAAGCAGCATTGGCAAAATTGCCAGCTAGTAGAATCCGGTCTTTATCTGGAACTGCCAGCGACTGGCCTTCAATGTATTCTGAACTGCTAGCTCCTTCCAACCAAAGCGTGTTTCCTGCCAAATCAAATGCCGCAACAAAAGCATTGAAATGATCTTTACTTCCCAAAAGAGAAAATTGGTCAATTTGCAAAGTGTCAAAATAGCGACCAGTGATTAAAACCTGTTCTTCTGCAATCAATAAATCAAAACCATCTTCATCATCATTTCCTCCCAGCGAACGCGCCAGCCGTGCTTCTCCCTCTGGGGAATAACTGCTCAGGAAAAAATTTTCATTAAAACCCGTTGTTTGAATTTCTAGGTTTTCACTGAGCTTCATCACTCCAAAAAAAGTTCCGGTAAGATAAGCATTGCCGTCCTCGTCGGTATCAATTGCATGACCATAATCTTCATGAACACCCCCTGCTTTTCGCCCCCAGAGTACCGTTCCACTAGTGTCATATGCTGCAATAAAAACATCGTGATCTTCCGTGTTGGTACGAATGCTATCTGCTGCAAAAACAGCCTGACCCAAAAAGTCTCCTGCAATAAATATTTTGTCTTTTCCTACTGCAACCCCCTTGGGACGTATTTCGCCAAAATAACCTGCACTACGCGCCCATTGTATGACCCCTTGTGGATTGAGTTTCATTAGAAATGAATTTTGAGTGCCGACGGATTCCAATGTGGTATCGGGAAGAATAAGACTGTTTTCAAAATAGCCAGTGAGGTAAATATTATTATCCTTATCAGTATCTATACCGGTTAAGATTTTTAAGCCTTTTCCTTCGATGCTTTTCCCCCAAAGCAGGCTCCCGTCAGTTGCATATTTGATTAAAAAAATGCCTCTGGAATCGTGGGTCAGTGGGAGGTTTAAATTCCCAAATGTTCCTTCTACCCAAAATTGCCCTCCCCAGAGGATATTGGTTGCTGCGTCTGTAGTGAGTGCACTTACCTGATCAAAATTAGGACCGCCGCCGGAAAGTGCCCAGGCTATGGTTTTATCAGGATTGTATTTGGTCAAAAAAACATCATCAAAGCCTTCACTCTGTAAGTTTTGTGTACCAATGTTGATGCTTTCCTCAAAAGTACCACTTAGATAAACATTGCCCAGATGATCACTGCTCAAGTCGCCAATGGCTTCTTTACTGGGGCTGCCAATAGATTGTACTGTGGTCCATTGTTGGGCAACAAGCGATAAGGGAGCAAGAAAAATAATGATCCAGAAAAAGACCACGCCACTTGTTTTTTCGGTTCTAGATTTATGAGATTTGTTCATTTTACGATCCTTTCCGATGATTGGGAAAAATCCTTAATTTTGTGCTATGAAAAAAATAACTACACTTATAATAACGCCAATATTGATGGCATTGTTGGTTTTTATTGGAATTGCTTGTGGCGGCGATGCGTCAAATGAAACAAGACCTGTTGCCAGTGAAACCGCGACTACTGCCGGAGCAGGGAGTTCGCTTTTGGATAAAATGACCCAATCTTTGCAAGAGAATCCACTCGATGATCAATTGTATTTTTCCCGCGCTAAACTTTATTACGACAAAGAAATGTATGATGAAGCTATCGCTGATGTATCGCAAGCAGTTGCAATAGATTCTGTAAATGTGGATTACCTACACCTCATGGCAGATGTTTACCTGGATTATTATAAGTCTAGAAAAGCATTGCGGACGATGGAACGCGCAGTAGAATTGTATCCTCAGCGAATTCCAACGCTTTTAAAATTAGCAGAATTTCAAGTCATTCTTCAACAAAACCAAGATGCGTTTAAAACTTTAGACAAGGCCTTAAAAGTTGACCCTCAAAATGCAGAGACTTATTTTATGATGGGGCTAAACTTTCGGGATGTGGGCGATGATGCCCGGGCGATCAATAGCTTGCAAACAGCGGTGGAAAATGACCCTGATCTAACCGATGCATGGATGATGCTTGGAGATTTATTTAGCAAACAAAACAATCCTATCGCACTCAAATACTACGACAATGCCATTCGGTTGGATTCTACCAATCTTAGTTTTATTTACGCCAAAGCGGTTTACGTTCACAATCAAGGAGATTTACCCGAAGCCATCAATCTTTACGAAAAGGTTTTTAAAAAGGATCCGCAATATACTAATGCCTATTATAACGTAGGATTGGTGTACATGGAAATGGATTCTTTGCAATTGGCTGGCGAAAGATTTGATATGGCGATTAAAATGGATCCTATGTATGTAATGGCTTATTATTACCGGGGCTTGGCCGCTGAAAAACAAGGCAAATTACAGGCTGCTAAAAGTGATTATGAGCAAGCTCTGGCCTTGAAACCAGATTTGTCGCGAGCAAGTGAAGGGCTGAGTAGGGTGCAGTAGGGTTTTCTTGCATGGTATTTGTTTTTAATGGGACGAGTGGCGACATTCGGCCCATTAAAAACATTCGTAACTCCTAACATAAAAAAATGAAGATTCTGATATTTGCTATTGCTTTTTTCATAGTCTCCGCGTGTCAACAACCTAAGGCGGAAGTAACTGAGGCGGCTGGTACAGAAAAGGTTGTGGTTGCACGAACGGTTGCAGATACGATTAAGCCGCAGCGCAAGCAACACTATGTGATTGATCAATCCCGGCAAAAGCAAGAAATGGATACTATTTTTCCTTATGATATTGAAATTACTTCTGCTGTAGGAAAACCACTCAATACAAGTACCGCTTTTCAGCCTAATGGCAAACCAACGATTTTGCTTTTCTGGTTGACCACTTGTTATCCCTGCCGGATAGAATTAGAAGCCATTAAGAAAAATTACCCTGCCTGGAAACAAGAAACGGATTTTAATCTCTTTGCGGTATCTACTGACTTTCCGAGGAATTATGAAAAGTATTTGGCGATGGTGGAGCAAAACAACTGGCCATTTCCGGCATTTCATGATAGCAAACGGGAATTTAGAAAAGTAATGCCTGGGGCACTCAATGGCCTTCCTCAAGTCTTTGTTTTGGATGCGAATGGCAAGATCGTTTACCACAAGCGTAAGTATAGGAGTGGCGATGAACACAAGCTTTATGCTAAGGTGAAGGAGATTGCGATGAGATAATTCAATTGAATTTTTAATTTCCCATTTCTAAACTTTATATTGCTCCCTACTGTACTATTCTTGGAATAGCCTTTACCGCTAAATTTATTTCAAAACCTTTGGTTCTAATCTTCTACTTAATTCAAGTTGCAGTCAACTTGTAAATTATTGATTTGACGATCGACCGTTAATCGATAATTCCTCAATCAATTAATTCCGAATTCGATTAATCATATATTTTTTAACCATAAAATCTAAAGATAATGGCAGTAATGAAAGTTCTTGAAATAATGGCCAATTCCGACAAAAGTTGGGAAGATGCAACTCGTAAAGCAGTGAAAAAAGCTGCAGAATCTATCAAAGGAATCAAATCGGTGTATGTGCAGAGCCAAAGTGCCGTAGTAGATGGCGATGATGTAACTGAGTTTAGAGTAAACTTGAAAGTAACTTTTGAAGTAAAATAAGCTCTATTTGATATTACGAATGCCTGAATGTTACGAATGGGACGAATGTTTAGTCCTCCATTCGTAGCATTCATTCTATTCGTAGATTCATAACATTCCCCATTCCTCTCTCCTTTCCTCAAAAAATCCTAATTTAGCGCGCTTTAAGAAAACTTTTCCTTCTATAAAAACGTAGAGGGTAGAAATAGAATTATAAAATAGTAATCATTACAGCAAATGAGTACAATAAATATCACTTTACCAGATGGTAGTGTAAGAGAATACAAGAGCGGGATCACCAGCATGGAGATTGCTCAATCGATTAGTGAAGGCTTGGCGCGCAATGTATTGTCGGCCAAAGTAAATGGAGAAGTATGGGATTCCATGCGTCCGATTGACCAAGATTCTAAAGTGCAATTATTGACCTGGAGAGATAAGGAAGGCCAGGCTACTTTTTGGCATTCTAGTGCCCACTTGATGGCAGAAGCACTGGAAATCCTTTATCCCGGAATCAAATTCGGTACAGGGCCAGCTATTGAAAATGGATTTTACTATGATGTAGATCCCGGAGAACATACTATATCTTCTGACGATTTTAAGAAGATCGAAGACAAGATGTTGGAAATCGCTCGTCAGAAAAATAAATTTATCCGCAAGGATATTTCTAGGAAAGATGCACTGGCTTATTTTGGTGAGAAGGGAGATGAATATAAGATCGAATTGATTGAGAAGCGGGGAGCAGACGAGGCATTGACTTTGTACGAACAAGGCAATTTTGTCGATCTCTGTCGTGGCCCACATCTTCCGGATACTGCAAAAATTAAGGCAATAAAGATGATGAAAGTGGCAGGTGCTTATTGGCAAGGCGATGATAGTCGACAACAAATGACCCGGGTTTACGGCGTTTCTTTTCCACAACAAAAGGAGTTGAAACAATACCTGGCCATGTTGGAAGAAGCCAAAAAACGCGACCATCGCAAATTAGGCGCAGAGTTGGAGCTGTTTATGTTTTCTGAAAAAGTAGGAGCAGGATTGCCCATCTGGCTGCCAAAAGGAGCTGCGCTTCGGAATCGCCTGGAAAATTTCCTGAAGGACGAACAAATTAAACGAGGCTATCAACCTGTGGTCACACCGCACATTGGAAAAAAAGAATTGTACATCACTTCTGGTCATTGGGAAAAATATGGAGAGGACAGTTTCCAACCCATCAATACACCAAAAGAAGGAGAAGAATTTTTGCTGAAGCCAATGAACTGCCCGCATCACTGCGAAGTGTATGGACACAAACCACGTTCTTACCGGGAACTGCCTGTGCGGATTGCTGAATTTGGAACGGTTTATCGCTATGAGCAAAGTGGCGAATTGCATGGTCTGACTCGAGTCCGTGGATTTACACAGGATGATGCTCACATTTTTTGTACTCCGGATCAACTTAAAGAGGAATTTCTGGCAGTATTGGAATTGACTACTTATGTGATTAAAAAAATGGGCTTTGAAAATTTTACAGCTCAAATTTCATTGCGCGATCCTGAAAATAAAGAGAAGTACATTGGTTCTGATAAAAATTGGGATAAAGCAGAGCGCGCAATTATTGAAGCGACTCAGGAGGTTGGTTTGGAAACCATCACAGAAACCGGGGAAGCTGCTTTCTATGGTCCTAAATTGGATTTTATGATCAAAGATGCGCTGGGACGATCCTGGCAATTGGGGACCATTCAGGGAGATTACAATTTACCGGATCGTTTTGAGCTGGAATATATTGGTTCTGACAATCAGGCACATCGTCCTGTGATGATTCACCGGGCACCTTTTGGTTCTATGGAGCGATTTATTGGTGTATTGATTGAACATTGTGCGGGTAAATTTCCATTGTGGTTGACGCCTGATCAGTTTGCTTTATTGCCTATCAGTGATCGTTTTGAAGGCTACTGTAAAGAAGTTCAGAGCAAACTTGCGGAACATGATATCCGTGGATTTATCGATAATCGAAGTGAGACTATTGGCCGTAAAATCCGCGACACGGAATTGAAAAAGATCCCGATCATGCTAATTGTGGGGGAGAAGGAAGTAGAAGAAGGAAAAGTAGCTGTTCGCCTGCAAGGAGAAGGGGATCAGGGAGCGAAGACGATTGAGGAGTTTGTGGATTATTTTCGAACTTTGCTTGATTAGTGGGAGAGTGGCGAATGGGCGAATGGCGAATGGGCGAATGAGAACTAAGCATTCGCGATATTTCGACATTCGCCATTCGCCCACTCACACACTGTCACAAATTCAGTAGATATAAATCTGTTTTTCTAGCTCAGGATATTTACTTTTAAATCATATTCAGAGAAACATCCTACCACAAGGAACAAAATAACTCAAGTTCCGTATCTTTTAAGAAGGTAACCTATATCAGGTAAGAATAAGAGGAAATAAAAACATATTCGATATTTTTATCTTTTGTTTAGCTCGATTTTGTTAATTATTGCATGAAATTTGTTAATATTTCATTAAACAATCGGCAATTCCCTTGATATGTTGACAGCTTTAGCTTAATTTGTAAGCAGCTGATTTTATAATCCCTTTAAGCCATTATCAATTCAATATGAAGCAAGCCTTACTTACCCTTTTTATTAGCATTTTCTTAGTTGGCCTGGCGAGTGCTCAGGTGGCCAATACAGGTCATGGCCTTATTGCTCAACATCAGACGGTAGGTAAAGGAAAGTTATCCATTTTTCCAAATCCTGCTTCGGATTATATGCAGTTGACAGAGACCGACGAGGTTGCCCAAATTATTGTTTACAATGTAGTGGGTAAAAGAATGGTTTCTTTTGAATATGTAGAAGATGAGAAATATCCTGTATCCGATTTGCCTGATGGCATGTACTTGGTGCAGTTTATTGGACACAATAATAAAATAGTATCGACAAAACGCCTTAGCAAACGCTAAAACTACTTTTAGAATATAAATTAAGCCCTCTGATTACATTTGTAGTCAGGGGGCTTTGTATTTTGTTTATTTTTGCCCTTATCCAAAATACACCTAAATGAAAAGATCTCTCACTTTCGATTATATTTCCCTTCTATTGACCACGATGGTATTCTTGCTCTTCTCTGCCTGTTCTGCCACCAAAAAAGGAACTCAAAATAAACCATTTGCTAAATGGACTAGTGCAGAACAAATTCACTATATCTTTCAAGAGGAACGAAAATATGCGAAAGAGAGACAATGGTTTCCAGATGTTCACCCGACGAAACAAGCAGAAAGGTTCGTTTATTATCAAGGATTATTGGGAAAATTAATGGAGGTAGATCGAAATACCCTTTCTCGCCAGGATCAAATCAATTACGATCTTTTTCGTTTTATCACAGAAGACAAAATCAAACGCATTGAGTTAGAAGATTACCTCATGCCTTTTAATGCAGAAGGCGGTTTTTATACTGCAATTACTTTTGGTCAACGCCGTTTTCGGTTTAATCGCTATCGGGATTATCAAAGCTATTTGGAAATGTTGGGAGCCTTTAAGGAATATATGGAAAGCAATATGAACAATATGCGAATTGGGTTGAGCAAAGGAATTACCCAGCCTCGCCTGATCGCCGAAGGCTATGCTCCTTTGATTGAACCATTTCTCAATACCGGGGTTGAAAACAGTTTTTTTTATGAACCCTTTACCCGAATTCCAGAAAAAATTTCCATAAGCAGCAGAACAGAATTGAAAGAGGAGGCCCGACAAATTATTCAGGATAGTGTACTGGCGGTTTATCACACTTTCGATCATTTTATGAAAAACGAATACTTACCTGCCTGTCGGGAAGAACTGGGAATAACGATCATCCCAGAAGGCTCAACTTATTATAATCACCTGGTTCGTTTTTTTACAACCTTGGACATAACACCAGAAGAAATTTTTGAAATTGGCAAACAGGAAGTGACCCGAATTGAAGCTGATATGCAGGCGGTGATTGCAGAAACTGGTTTTAGTGGAAGCTTTTCTGAATTTCTGAATTTTCTACGAACCGACCCTCAGTTTTATCCAAAGAATGCAGAAGACTTACTCATGCATGCCGCTTATATTTCCAAGCAGGTGGATGGTTTGTTGCCCAATTACTTTTATCGCTTGCCGCGATTGCCTTATGGGGTACAACCCGTTCCGGAAGACATTGCTCCGAATTATACTTCGGGTCGTTATTCTCCCGGTTCAGTATCTGCCCATCGCGCTGGTCATTATTGGGTCAATACTTATAAATTGGAAAGCCGACCTCTATATGTTCTCCCGGCCTTGACCTTGCATGAAGCAGTTCCTGGACACCATTTACAAATTAGCTTGGCACAGGAAATGGAATCGACTCCTGATTTTCGCCGCGAGGTTTACCTCAGCAGTTATGGTGAAGGTTGGGCATTGTATTGTGAATGGTTGGGTTTAGAAATGGGGATTTATAAAACACCATACGAGCGTTTTGGCCGTTTGTCTTATGAAATGTGGCGTGCTTGCCGCTTGGTCGTAGACGTAGGTTTGCATGCCAAAGGGTGGACTAAAAAACAAGCGGTAGATTATATGGCTTCGCGTACCGCGCTTTCACTTCATGAGGTCAATACGGAAATTGATCGTTACATTGGTTGGCCAGCACAGGCATTGTCCTATAAAATGGGCGAATTGAAAATCCGGGAATTGAGAACGAAGGTCGCTACTGCTTTGGGAAGTAATTTTGATCTACGGGAATTTCACGATTTGATTTTGGAAAATGGCTCTGTACCGCTTTTTGTTTTGGAGGAAATGGTAGACGAGTTTATTTTGGGGAATCAGGAGTTGAAGGATTGAATAAACCATAATACCGAAACACCGTTTACCACATACCGATTTTAAGACAAATATTTTCCCACAATTGGCATTCTGCGTCCCATCCCAAATGCCTTCGGAGATACGCGGATCACTGGAGCAGTTTGATGTCTTTTAAATTCATTGATATTTACGAGGCGAAGAATTCGTCGAACCAATTTTTCATCAAAACCCATTTCAATCAATTCCTTTGGCCCTTGTCGTTTTTCAATATACTGGAAGAGTACTTGGTCGAGGATATCATAATCTGGTAAACTGTCAGAATCTTTTTGATTGGGACGAAGCTCCGCAGAAGGGGGCTTGGTAATGGTGTTGACCGGAATCACTTCGCCGTCTTTGTTGATGTAACGAGCGAGTTCGAAAGCTTCCGTTTTGTAAACATCGCCGATTACGGAAAGTCCGCCACACATATCGCCATACAAAGTACCATAACCGACAGCCATTTCACTTTTGTTGGAAGTATTGAGTACGATGTTTCCAAATTTATTGGACATGGCCATCAAAATCATTCCTCTCACCCGTGCCTGAATGTTTTCTTCCGTAACATTAAAAGGAAGTCCCTCGAAAGTAGGGCCCAATAAATCTAGATAAGATTCATATACATTTTTGATCGGAAAAATGTAATATTGAATACCCAAATTTTTAGCCAAATCTTCTGCATCTTTTACCGAGTGATCGGAGCTAAATTGCGAAGGCATCAAAGCCACCCGAACATTCTCTTTTCCCAAAGCCCGTACCGCTAAAACAACCGTCAGCGCAGAATCAATGCCACCAGAAAGTCCGATGATCGCTTTTTTAAAACCCAACTTTCCAAAATAATCTTTGACTCCTAAAACAATTGCATCATGGATAAGTGCCATCTTGTCTTTGGCTTGCTCGGATACTTGATTGCCTTGCATCACCTCTTCCAAATCAAAAGTTTTTACGGCTTCCTCGAAGTAGGGGAGTTCCTCATATAAATTGCCATTGGGAGACATCACGATAGAACCACCATCAAAGATCAACTCCGTTTGCGCACCCGCATGATTGACATAAAACATTGGAATGCCATAGCGTTCGATGTTGGCGCGCACCACATGGATACGGCTGTCTGCCTGGGTATAGGAAAAAGGAGAGGCCGATAAGTTAAGAATAAAATCAGGCGATTGTGGCATTAGTTCATCCATTGGGCAAATGGGATACATTGGATTTTCATTGCCAATATTCCAAATGTCTTCGCAGATGGTGAGGGCTATTTTTTTGCCTTGGTATTCCACTACTTTAAATTCCGTTGCGGGTTCAAAATAGCGGTACTCGTCAAAGACATCATAAGTCGGCAAAAGCGTCTTGTGTTGCACTTGCTGGATTTTTCCGTCGGCGAGGAAGAAGGCCGAGTTGTATAAATCTTTTCCTTCGATCACTGGATTTTTGCTCGGCGAACCTACTACGATGGCAATCCCTTGCGCGGCTGCGGCCAATTGTTGGACGGCCTGTTCCGCTTGCAATATAAAGTCGTCAAATTCCAAAAAATCTCTGGGCGGGTAACCGCTGGTGGCGAGTTCGCTGAAGCAGATGATATCTGCGCCCTGATCTTTGGCAGTAGCGACCGCATCGAGCATTTTGGCGACGTTGCCATCGAAGTTGCCGATGTGGAAGTTGAGTTGGGCTATTGTGATTTTCATATGTCTATTTTTGTGATCGGGGATTTTAATTTTTGACGAAAATAGGCTTTAATTCTTATCCAAATTTATAGAGCCCCAATAAAAATGATTAGTAGTAGAAAGAATCTCATATGTTTTCCCGATGATCCAAATTTGATTTTCATCGAGGAAGCAAAATCCAGGTTTAGCGGAAACAGCTTCCTCCTTGTTTTTTGGGTTAATAATTTCTTGAGTTGAAATATCTCCTTCTTTGTTGATGATGGCTAAATAAGTAGCTTTAGTCTTCGATAAATTGAACTCTTTGCGCTCCGATTCGTTTGTATCGTTTTGATATACCAAAATTACTTTGTCATCCTGAACTAAAGCGGAGTAATGGGTATAAGATTCTTTTTTGTTCAATATTACTCCATTACCTCTAGCTAATCCTCTTTCTCTGCTCAATAAGCTTCTATCAATTTTTGTCAAATAAGCGAATGTTCCATCCACATTAAAACGAGCTACTAAAATTTCTCCTGAAATGTAGTCTGCATTGCTACTTGTATAAATATTTTGGACATAATAACGCTTTGCAGTAAAACCTATTGAACCATCTTTAAAATCAATCAAAGAATAAATAGAAAAAGAACTCCTTAAGCCACCGTTATTTTTCATCACTTTATTTTGATCAACCAATTCGGTCAATAATTTTTCATCGAATTTCTGAGTTGTTGTCATCTTTACAGCTCCGGTTTTTAGCTCTCTTTTTTCAAGATAAACTCCATCTAAGCTGGTGGAAGTTTGAGGGTCATCATAAAAACCAGTAACAATTAATGTGGAAGGCTCTTTCTTTGATAAAACGATTTCTATCTGTCTAGTTACCATTAGACCGTTTGGTAGATTAATTTCTGTTTTTTCGACCTCGGATTCAGTAATGCGAAGAACTTGGAAGGTAAATCGAGGTAGTTTGTTTTTCTTTTTAGCCTCTTTATTTATGGTTCTGACTAATAAATAGATTTCACCAGTATTGCTTACAAGGGATTGCGTGACTTTTGAATAAGCATATTCTTGTGAAAGATCATGTTGTTTTTCCCAAAGAACTTCCATTTCTGTATCGAATACAGTAAAGGTCATATTGGTTGCTTTTTTGTTTTCACGTGAAACAGTCGTGTTGTTCATATAGGCCATTTTTGTACTGTCTGGGCTAAGGATAACTCGGGTTGTGATGTCTTCTTTCCAAATGGCCTCTTTTTTCTCCAGTACGGAATTTTCGTTTGAACCTAGTGCTTTTACCCGTTTTCTGTAACCACAAACTTCCTTAAGATCCGATAGACCGGAGGCATCAATTGTGCCAATGACGGCTCGATTGTGATAAGGAGAATCCAAATCTTTTAAAATAAAATAGGCGAAATCTTTTTTGGGAGTTTTAATCAGATCAGAACTTATAATAGCATATTTTCGACCTTCTACGATCGATTTAAAGTCTACTGGTATTTTTTTCTTTAGCTTATATTCTTCATCAAATATTAAAATTTCGGCGGTAACGTCACCTATAATCCCACTTATTGTGGCTATTGTATGGAAAACAAATAAATGCTTATCCTTTATTCCCAAATAATTATATCCATGATACCCCTTTGACATACTTTCTTCATATTCTTCTCCCCAGTCGATCTTGTACGACTGTGCTTCAAGACTAACAAAGAAGCCTAATAAAGACAATAAAAACAAGACCTTTTTCATAATGTTTAATTTTTTGTTATTTGAATTTTTCAACTATTTTGTTGGCGAAAATAGGATGTATTTTTCGGATAGACTCTAATTTAGTTCTTTGATAAATTCTTGCTCTATTTCATCCAAAATCTTCATTATGTCGTCATAAGTCACTTCTTCCATATTGTTAAAATCAACTAATCTGTGATTCCATTTTTTATTCGGATATTTTTCTTCAATTAGGTGTCTTAATTTCTGAAGAACTGCATTTCTGTGATTGTATTTATTTTCTATTTCCAACGATGATATTCTTAGGGCACAATAAATACTATATGACTTATTTGCCAAATCATCGTCACATTTTCGATCATCTTCTTTATTCCAATTTTTTTCTTCAGATAGAAGTTTCTTTGCTAACCTTATTATTTTTAAATCATTTTCTCTGACAGGCACCTTTGGGTCACTATCGATGCTATATGAAATGAATTGGGTCTCTATTTTTAAACTATCAAAGGTCAAATAAGTAGTTCTGAATCTAAACATTATTTGTGCAAATCCTGCCCTATTTGTAATTGTAAATTCTGTAGGAATATCTACACGATTCTTGAAGTTGATGGTTCCTATTCGTGGAAACTGATTGAATAGGTTGGTACTATCAATCTTAGAATAAACCGTATCTAACTCAATCTCAAAACCAGTAAAGTGGGAGTGCTTACATTTTCCTTTTAATTTGCTCCCTTCTAGATACAACTTGCCATTACCTTGACTAAAAGCCACATGTTGAAAAAGAAGAAGTAGGCATATAGCTATAAATTGTAGCTTCATTTTTTTATGTTATTTCCAGAATTTCCACCAGTTTTTCAATGGCTTACTGTCTACAGTTTATTTGAATTCAATCTTTTCTAAATCAACATACCACTTCAAATGAATAGATCCTATGAGCTTATTTAAATCATCTTCCAAATATCTTTTGCTTCCCTTAAGCATATAAGTCTACTTCTATATAGATTCTTCTCTTCAGAAACAATAATTAATCTTATCATTTTTCCATTCAACACAAATATACAGATACTTAGTTTAAAAAACAAACTAAGTTATAATGTTTTTCTACCAAAAAACCCAATACCCCAAATCTCCACAACATCCCATTTCCTCCCAAACTTAAAATCCCCGCTAATTTTATTAACTTTGCTATACCGGAAGAAGAAAATCCTTCCCACTTAGCCTATGAGTAATTTTGTGGTATCTGCACGCAAGTATCGACCCAATCGCTTCGATGAAGTGGTAGGGCAGGAGCATGTTTCTCAAACCCTGAAAAATGCTTTGCAGAATGACCACTTGGCGCATGCCTTTTTATTTTGCGGGCCACGAGGAGTAGGAAAAACGACTTGTGCGCGTATTTTGGCCAAAGTGATCAATTGTCAGAATCGAACAGAAGACTATGAAGCTTGCAATACTTGTTCTTCCTGCCAATCTTTCAACGACAATGCTTCCTTCAACATCACCGAATTGGATGCCGCATCTAACAACAGCGTCGAACACATCCGGGCTTTGGTGGAGCAAGTACGTTTTCAACCTCAGCAAGGGAAGTATAAGGTGTTTATCATTGATGAGGTGCACATGCTTTCCGCATCTGCCTTCAATGCCTTTTTGAAAACCCTGGAAGAACCGCCTCCCTATGCCATCTTTATTTTAGCAACTACGGAAAAACATAAAATCATTCCAACGATTCTTTCGCGTTGTCAAATCTTTGATTTTCGCAGAATTCAAGTGCCGGATATTGTTTCTCATTTAAAAGGCATTTGCGAAAAAGAAAGTATCGAAGCAGATAAAGATGCCTTGCACATCATCGGACAAAAAGCGGATGGAGCGCTTCGCGATGCGCTGTCTATCTTTGATCGGATGGTTAGTTTTTCGGGGAATAAGATCACTTATGATGAGGTGATTGAAAATCTCAATATCCTGGACTACGATTATTTTTTCCAGATCGTTGATGCTTTATTACTGGAAGACATGGCGAAAGTCCTCACCTTGTTTGACACGATTTTGAGAAAAGGATTTGAATCGGATATTTTTATCAATGGTCTGGCAGAGCATTTGCGGAATGTATTGGTTTGCAAAGATGAACAAAGTCTTCAACTGTTGGAGGTAAGCGAAAGTTTGCAAGGCCGCTATCGCGAACAGGCGCAAATGGTGCCGACAGCCTTTTTATTGTCTGCCCTGAATCTTTGCAATGATTGTGATGTCAATTACCGAATGGCACGCAACAAGAGATTGCATGTGGAAATGACCTTGATCAAAATGAGTTACATTAACCGGGCAGTGAATTTGGCACAACTGACACCTGTAGCTGCTACTCCGGTCGTGGAAAAAAAAACGCCTGAATCTACTATCGTAGATCAATCTCAACCAACAGCAACGGCTACTCCTCCGATTGCAACACCACAAAATCCAACACCTCCTTCACGAGAAGTTAAAAGCACTGTAGAAACACCTGCACCTGCTCCGGTTAAAAAAACAAACCTTTCTGGAAGTTTAAATAAAAAATACAGCACTCCTTCGATTTCTATATCCAGTGTTCAAGAAGAGGTCGCCAAAGAACAACAGGAAGCCAAGGAGGAAAAACCGCCTCTGGTTTTAGAAGAGGTGAAAAATAAGTGGATGCAATATGCTGCGAAATCCATCTCGCCGACCTTAAAAATTGCGATGAATAAATCGGAATTAAGTTTGGTGGAAAATGACCTTACTGTTGTGTCTCTATCTTCTTTGGATAAAGGTTTGATTCAGTCGGAAAATAAGTTGATGGATTATTTACGGAAGGAATTGAACTGCCCTACTATTAGAATGATATTGGAAGTGGATACCAGCAGAGCTCCAGAGGAAAAAACAGTCGTTAAGAAAAAATTTCAGACTGCTTCGGAGAAGATGGACGAGATGAAAGAAGTTAATCCATTGATTCAGGAAGCGGTAAAACGTTTTGGTTTAAAACCGGATGAGGGCTGATGCAGTAAAGAAATGTGGATCGGTTTTGTTGTTTTCAAGACATATTGCAATGGATAAATTCCAATTTCTAAAACCATAGAAAGATAAAAGTGTTATTTTAAAGAAATAAATTCCTTTCAGCAAAACGAATTTTATGGGAAATCAATGCTTTTGGTACTTAGAGGATATTAATTTGCTCCCGATGCTGGATAAGCAAAAAATGATGGCTGCTCAAGATTCTCTGAATCACAAGCAATTTAAAAAGGGTGAACACATTTATATGCCTGAAGAAGTGGCAGACAAAGTTTATTTTATCAGACAGGGAAGAGTTAAAATAGGTAATTACTCCAGTGACGGAAAAGAAATAACAAAGATCATCCTGGGAGAAGGAGAAATCTTTGGAGAGTTGGGGTTGGTGGGAGAGGAGAAACGACGCGATTTTGCCATTGCTATGGAAGATGTGAATGTTTGTATCATGACCGTAGACGAAATGAAAGACATGATGAAAACGCATAATGGATTGAGCATGTTTATCATGAAAATGATGGGATCGAGGGTCGTAGAAATGGAACAACGGTTGGAATCTCTGGTATTTAAAGATTCACGTACCCGAATTGTAGAATATTTGGTTTACCTCATCAACAAGAAAGGGCAACGCGTTGGATATGAAATGTTGCTTCGCCAGTTTTTAACTCATCAGGAAATCGCCAACCTCACCGCAACTTCCCGCCAAACAGTCACTACGGTTTTAAATGACCTGCGCAATAAAAATATTTTGACTTTTAATCGCCGTCGTTTATTGGTAAGAGATATGGATAAATTGATTGCTGAAGCGGGCTAGGTTTGTCATTAGGATTCCTTAATTTTGCCGCCTCAACAAACCTCCAAACCTGGTGTATAAATTCTTTGTCAAACCACTTATGTTTACCCTCTCTGCGGAGAAGGCTCATCACCTGACTGTTTTTCTGCTTAAATTTTTATTGTCTATTCCATTAATAGGTGCTTGGTATCGAAAATTTTACCGAGTAGAAGATCCCCGATTGGAAAGAAATCTATTTGGCTTGCAATTCCCAAATCCGGTAGGCCTGGCAGCTGGGTTTGACAAAGACGGGAAAAGTTTTGAAGCCATGTCCAGTTTGGGCTTTGGTTTTATAGAAGTCGGTACAGTGACTCCAAAAGGACAGGATGGCAATCCACAGCCCCGCCTTTTTCGATTGCCCAAAGATAAAGGACTCATCAACCGAATGGGGTTCAATAACGAAGGAGTAGAAGCATTGGTCAATCGACTCAAAAAAGCCAACTATAAAAACCTGATCGTTGGTGGCAATATTGGAAAAAATAAAGTGACGCCTAATGAAGAAGCCAGCGAGGACTATCGCATTTGTTTTGAAGCTTTGTTTCCTTATGTAGATTACTTTGTGGTCAATGTCAGTTCTCCCAATACCCCTAATTTGCGCGCACTGCAAGATAAAGAGCCCCTCACCGCACTATTGAGCCTTTTACAGAAACTCAACCACCAGAAAGAGGTACCTAAGCCCATCCTACTCAAAATAGCCCCAGATCTGACCAATGAGCAATTGGATGATATTTTAGAAATTGTACAAAACACGCAAATCGAAGGCATTATTGCCACGAATACTACCATTAGCAGAGCAGGCTTGCAAGAAAAGGAGGACGTAGTGAAAGCGATAGGAAATGGAGGTTTAAGCGGGCAACCAGTACGGGATCGGTCTACAGAAGTGATTCGCTATTTATCTGAGAAATCCAACCGCCAGTTAAAAATCATTGGAGTAGGAGGGATTTGTAGTGCCGAAGATGCTTTGGAAAAACTAGCCGCCGGAGCCTGTCTGATTCAAGTCTATTCTGGCTTGATCTATGCCGGGCCGGGTTTGGTAAAAGATATTAATAAGGCTATACTTAGGAATGGGACGAATATTAGCAAGAAGATATTATAAAAAAACCTGTTGGCATTCTTTTTGACTTTCCTAGTGAGGAAGCGATGAAATAATAACTTAATCATTGTTTTCGTTCCCCTTTTCTCCCTTGCGTATTTCCCTCAAAATGCGTTTTCATCCCCATAATGAAAGATCAACATTTATTTCACTGTTTATTCGGTGATTGAATCTTCCCCCTCGAAGCAATATTCCCCCATGTATTTGACTGTATTAACCATTTAAATAAACATAACCATGCTCACTAAAGAAACTACCGTTGTGTATAAAGATCTCCGGTTTTGGTTGATTATCGCCGCTCTGGGAATATTGACTATGCTAACGATACAAGGAAATTATCAAATGATTTAATAAAGAAGTTTTACATGACCAACGAAGACCTGTGACACCATCTGCGGATCAAAAGGTAGGTTAATTGCCAATTGATGTTGCCAGAAAGGTAAGCAGCAGGCATGATGCAACAACATAACAATTGATTTTGTGAGCCCGGGAGTCCTTTAACTCCCGGCTCCAAAAAAATGCCCGTTCAATTTATTGAACAGGCATTTTTTTTTGTAAGAAACAGCTAATAAATCCGTCTTAGTCTTCAGTCACTTTCAAGCTGATGTCCAAACTTTGTGCAGAGTGCGTCAATGCGCCAACAGAGATAAAATCTACACCACATTTTGCTACTTTTCTAACGGTATGAATATTGATGCCACCAGAAGCTTCTGTTTCATAATGGCCGTTGATGGCGCGGACTGCTTCGCGTAGCAATGGTAATTCAAAATTGTCGAGCATAATGCGGTCTACCTGGCCGACGTTAATAACTTCATCCAATTCATTAAGGTTACGCACCTCTACGGTGATTTCCAAACTCAGGTTATTGGCTTTATTATAAGCGACCACACTATTGATGGCTTGAG
>JAVJHY011896775.1:0-33646 GCA_035593235.1 Phascolosoma agassizii
GACGCAATTGAGCACGGTATTCGTGGCGCAACAATTTTCTCAAGTTGTGTGCTTGAGCATGATTGTGCACCACTCCTTAAGGACCGAATTGCCGCCCGAGCTGTGCAGGCGGGGGTGGCAATTTGTGGAGGTAATGGCATGGGTTTTTATAGCATCACCCATGGCCTCTATGCTGGAGTATTTCCTATGCCCGGCGAAATGCCAAGGGGTGGTATTAGTTTTATTGCCCAATCGGGTTCGGCCTTATCGGCATTGGCACACAATGGTTGCCGTCTAAGATTTAACCTGTGTGTTTCCAGCGGAAATGAAATGGTGACAACCGCATCAGACTATATGGATTGGTCACTGGCACAATCAAGTACTCGAGTGATTGCATTATTTCTCGAGTCAGTCCGAGATTCTAGTGGATTTGTTCGCGCGCTGGGTAAAGCCCAGCAATTGGGTATTCCAGTGGTAGTGATGAAAGTGGGTCGATCCTCCTTAAGCGCTGAGATGGCCCAAACCCACACAGGTGCCCTTGCAGGAAATCATACTGCCTACCGCGCAGTGTTCGATCACTATAACGTATTCGAGGTTAACGATTTTGGCGAGATGGCAGCAACTTTGATGATGTTTCAGTCCCAACGCCGAGCTGGAATTGGAGACTTGGCAACAATACAGGAATCTGGAGGATTGATGGAATTAGTCACTGATATTGCCGAGGATTTCGGCATCTCATACGCGAGTATTAGTGATGATACGAAATCAGAATTACAAATGCACTTAGAACCCGGTCTAAAAGCAGATAACCCTCTGGATGCTTGGGGTTCAAATGAAGATTTTGAAAATCGATTTCACCGCTGTATGTCTGCACTAATGGCCGACCCTAGTGTAAGCATTGGAATATTTTTTGCCAATTTTCGGGATGGATATTACCTTTCTGAGGCGTTCGTCAGGATGATGGAAAAAGTTAGTCTGGAGACGGATAAACCCATTGCCTTGGTAAATTGTTATACAGATGTGGCCAACGATAATCTGTGTAAAAGAACCAGTGATGCTGGCATCCCGTTCATTGATGGTACTAAGGAGGCGCTGCTTGCGGTAAAACATATGATTGAATTCAGGGATATGCAAATAACCCCGTCAGTGGACGACACTCGTTTCGCATTAGATTCATCAATGATCGAAAAATGGCAAGATTATCTGGGGGATAAGCGCGGATGTTCTCTATCCGAAGGAGAGGCGCTTTCTTTGTTTTCTGATTTCGGTATAACCACACCCGACTCTCGGCTGGCTGATAATCTACAGCAAGTTAAAACCATGGGAATTGAAATGGGATTTCCACTTGTTTTAAAAACCGCGGCAACTGGAATTGCACACAAGAGCGATCAGGGTGGGGTTATTGTGAATATTGCCGATATTGGGCAGCTTATCGATTCTTATCACGCTCTATCCAAGGCCCTTGGCCCTGAGGTAGCGGTTTCTTCGATGATAGATCAAGGTACAGAAATGGGGTTAGGCATCATCAATGATCCCCAATTTGGACCGTTCGTAATGCTAGCGGCCGGGGGTATTCTCATTGAGCTGCTGTCCGATTCCACAGTGGCGCTGGCGCCTGTTAGTTCGGAAAAAGCATCTCAGATGATCACTTCATTGAAGATAAATAAGATGCTGGATGGGTGGCGCGGGATGCCACCGGGAAATCGTTTATCCCTGGTTGAGAGCATTGTGCGACTATCAAGCTTGGCCTACGCGTTGCGGGATTACATATCTGAGATCGATATCAACCCTATAATTGTCAACCAAACTGGCGCCCATGCTGTCGATGGATTAGTTGTTGTTAGGTAGTGTCCCTCCATATAGTCATTCCATGGGACGTATATCAGATTTACTCTAACCTTTCGCGTACCAGTTGTTATCAACATAGAGTGCATTCCCGGTAATAAAGCTGGCCTCTATTGAAGCCAAAAACACGACTGCTGAGGAAACTTCTTCGGGTTCACAAATACGACCGTGGGCGTGTGGGGTGCGAATTCTTATTATTCGAATAATTTCGCAGGTACTGTCTGATGAAATACTGGATTTTATAAATTACTGGAATTGAACTTCAATCCGTTGTACTACCTCCCTTGCACAAACCCAGAAGGGGTCCTGTGCGAGTAGAACGGCTGGGTTGCTCCGACAGAACCCTTTCAGGGTCGAGAAAATGCAATTTCTAACAATAATTCGGCCAGGGAACGGGATGATTACTCCGGTACTCATGCCATTCAATATCGAGTGCCGAATTAGCAATCATGCTGTAATAGTCTCTAGAGTTGCTGTCTCAGGTCGAATTTGAGGAGTCAGAACGTCACATGAAACCTACCAAGAACCCTTAGAAAAAGTATTCAGGGCACTCTCGTGTGCGAAATAACGTGCCCGAAGCAAAAATTTTGGTCGAGAACGGGAGGCTGTTCTACTCGCATCTAACGCCTAAAAAATTAATAATGCTATACAGTAGAGTATAAAAATCTGTTTTCTGGACATTCTGCGCAACCCTAGCTCGCGAATCTCGCCTTATTTCTTGCGATTGCCTTGTCGCGTTCAATTTCCCTATTTTTAGCTGGCGCTTGGGTTTGCAGGGCACATAGAAGGCGCTCAGAGGCACTGGCAATGTCTTCTATCGCAGTATTAAACGCCGCTTCATTAATCTTAGACGGCTTAGAAAATCCGCTCAGTTTTCTTACATACTGCTGTGCGGCTGATTCAATCTCCTCAGTATCGGCGGGGGGCTCAAAGTTGAAAAGTGTTTTAATATTTCTGCACATTTCGCTTGACCTCGAATATATTATGGCAAACTGGTGCGAATTCTTGTTTACCAGGTAAAATATGTCGGTAATTGCGTTCTCTATATGTGATTATACGATTATGCGCAATCTGGCCACAATGCTCATCCACTTTATCGTCACAATCGCTCGGTTGATGAGACCTAGCGGTGCTCAATCTGTTGTCGCAGAATCACTACTGATCAAACATCGGCTACTGGTACTCAACCGTTCGCGTACCAGAGCCCCGGCATTGCTACCTGATTGTCTATGTTTCCAATCACCGGAATCTGACTACCACTTTTGTCAAATCAGGCAGCTAGTCCCCGATACGCTCGTTGAGGATCAAACTATTTAATGAGTCCCTTTTCCCGCTTCTTATCTATTACGCCCTGTATCCAACTTGAATCGTTCAATACTTCTTCCAAGCCACCTCCGCAATATCTCAACGTCCAACGGTACAAATCATCTATACAATCTTTTGCACTACTGATAGGTTCTTGTGCTCGAACAGTGTTCAAGGCATCGATCACGCGGTTGGCAAGCGTTGTGTAGATAGATTCTATTCTTTCATTCAAGTCACTTCCAGCTGCGTTTTTGTACAGCTCCATCCCGTTCACCAGTACAATTTCGGTACGTGGGTAGTTAGAACACATCAAATTCCAATTATCGCCATCGACAGATTGATCGCCCGCGTATCGAATGTCGGAGCGCAGTAATACCGAGGGAATATCCAGTTGCTTGGCGACTATATACTCGACAACGGTGCCTGAATCGAGATCAGTGCCATCAAAATTGAAGAGCCCAATATCAGACTCAATCACCAACCTTAGATCCTGATTACGAATCGACACTCGCCGATTATAGCCTTGCTCGAAATCCTGCGGTAAAGTACACCGATATGCACCTAGCGACAGACGATCAACAAAGCTTGCCAGTAGAGCGTTACCGACAAGGTGCTTGTGATCGAAAATATCACCAGCGAAATAAACGTTGAATTGCTCTTTCATGTTTATGCCATGTTAGATTGTAATTGAATGTGTGCTTCGCTAGGACACGATCCAGCTACAGGGGATGCTTCTTTGTTAGGTTAAACCGGCCAAAACTAACATATCGAATTTTATTATAAAGCGTGCACATCGCTGATCGCAAATGGAAAGCAATCAATACTTCCAGCGCCAATAAAATCGAACTCCCTTGCGATGCCATCAAACCAACGTATCCGGTTGGAAAACCTGCAGCGTATGCAAACAATCTGGTCAACAGCGATACAGTAAAACCCAAAACGGGCGTTACTGTCGACGGAATCGCATCCGTTTTTAATCTCTATCAATCATCATCGCCAGTTGTTGACGAAGCGCAAGGATTTCCATGTGGATAGCACTATCAACGCGTACGCCAGAAACCAACGGACACTCTGCAAAATCATGTCATGCTGAAAGTGCCTCCTGGAGAATGATTTTACCGTCATAGGCGTTGATCCGAAAGGGACAACCGTACCGGAACAGCTGATTGCGACAAAACCGGTTTTTCTACTACAACAGCAACTAGTTCTCTAACAGCTCCATTTTTAAACTTGATCTTATAATTATTGCAATTCACCCAATACTTCTGATGATGCAAGCTCTTTTGCTCTGTGACAGGCCGATAGGTGGTTTGTGTCAATAGGACGTAAGGGCGGTTCAGTAGTTGCGCAATTATCTACAGCAAGGGGGCAGCGTGTTCGAAAACTACAGCCACTTGGCAACGCAGTCGGACTGGCGACTTCCCCGCGAAGCGGGGCAAACCGGATACGTTTATGAGGATCAGCAACCAGTGACGAGGCAAGCAGTGCCTTGGAATACGGATGCCTGGGGCCAGCGAAAAATTTATCCGTGGCAGCCTGTTCAACAATCTTGCCCAAATACATTACTGAAACACAGTCACTGACATGGGCAACCAAATCCAGATCGTGGGATATAAACAGGAATGCCAGATTGCGACTGGCCTGTAGATCCAGCAGAAGATTGATGATCTGTGAGCGGATTGATACATCCAATGCAGAAACCGGTTCATCACAAATAATGAGTTTTGGACTGACAGAAATGGCTCTAGCAATCCCGATGCGCTGCCTTTGGCCACCTGACAATTCGTGGGGATACCGGGAAACAATATCTGCTGGTAGCCCCACTGCAGCAATCGACTGCAATATACGGACTTGCATCTCGCCTGGTGGACATATTTCGTGAACCACAAGGGGTTCACGCAATATTGACTGTATCTTAAAGTGCGGTGTTAATGAGGCATAGGGGTCCTGAAAGACCATTTGAACCTTTTGCCTGAGTTGAGGCGTCGGTTCGGTAACCGGTTCGCCATCTAGAAAAATTTCGCCGCTATCCGGGCGTGTCAATTGTAGGATCAGCTTGGCTGTTGTTGACTTACCACAACCGGATTCGCCAACCAGTGCCATTGTTGAACCCGCATTGATTTCAAAAGAAACCCCGTTAACAGCCTGCACATTAAGGGTTTTGCGCTGTAACCAGGATTGGCGCATTTTATAGCTTTTGGCCAGATTATGCACCGCAATGACTGGCAGATTTGATGCAAATGTATTTGGCCCATTGGTCATGATGATACTTCTGGTGATGATGGCAGTTCAAACAATTCCATTTCGTCCCAGCGATGGCACCGCACCCAATGGCCACTGATAACTTCTTCAAGTTGTGGCATTGTTTCAAGACAGCGATCAGTCTGGCGATGTTCGCAACGATCATAGAAATTACACCCAGGCGGCAGGTCGGCCAAATCAGGTACCGTGCCAGGAATTGCAGGCATATGTGATTTTCGCGGTCGTGTCCCAGTTCTAGGCAAAGAAGTCATCAGGCCACGCGTGTAGGGATGCAGCGGATTGTCGAACAGTGTCTCTACATCGGCGATTTCAACAAGCTGGCCTGCATACATAACATCAACCCGGTGCGCGGTTTGGGCAATAACGCCAAGGTCATGGGTGATGAGCAGCAACGCCATCTGGTTTTCTTCTTGAAGTTCAACAAACAGCTCCAGAATTTGAGCCTGAATGGTGACATCCAACGCTGTTGTCGGCTCGTCGGCAATAAGCAAACGCACGTTTCCACAGATCAACGCAATTGCGATCATCACCCGCTGGCGAATACCACCGGACAATTCATGGGGATATTGGTAAAAACGGTTTTTTGGAAGCTGGATACCGATCCGCTCCATCAAAGAAATTGCACGCTTCCGACGGTCCGCCCGTTTCACTTCGGGGCGATGTATGGCCAGCACTTCGGTAATCTGATTTCCAATTGTGAAAACAGGGTTCAGACTGGTCATAGGCTCTTGTAAAATAATCGATATTTTGTTTCCGCGAATCTGTTGCATTGTTGGTTTGTTCATGGTCAATAGATCATCGCCTTCGAAAAAAATTCGACCGCTAGTGACCTTGCCCGGTGCAGGAACCAGCCCCATGATGGAACGCGCCAGCATCGACTTACCACATCCTGATTCCCCAACCAAACCAAGGATCTCCCCATGGCCAATGGCAAAATCAAGCTTGTCAATAACCGTGACTGGACCACCGGGCCCTGGAAAAAGGACTTCAAGTTCCTGAATATCCATCAGGGGCCCACTTAAGGTACCGTCATGCTGATCAGGTGGTGAACCTTGCTCCCCAATTTTCGAACCGATCACCTTAGATCACCTTTGTTTTGCAAACGGGGATCCAGCATATCGCGCAAACCGTCACCGATCATATTCAGGCTAAGCACGGCCAGGGTGATCATGCATCCAGGAACCGTAATCAACCACCATGCAGAGCGGATGAAATCTCTCGCGTCGGCAATCATGCTCCCCCAGCTAGGTGTTGGCGGCGGCGTACCAAGACCCAGGAAGCTCAACCCTGCTTCCACAAGAACTGCCCAGGCGAAACCAAAACTTAACTGAACCATCACAGGGCCTGCCGCTTTTGGCAGAATATGCAGGAACAGCAATCGAAGATCACCGGCACCTACGGTCCGGGCGGCTTCTACAAATTCGGCGTCTCGAAATTCGATCACAGAGGCCCGCACGGTTCTAATCACGCGTGGGACATAAAGAACTGTTACGGATATGATGACATTTAATTCTGATGGACCAATCGCTGCCATGATCATAATTGCCAGGACAAAGCCCGGAAAAATCATCAAACTGTCGGAGACGCGGCCAATAATCGAGTCTGCCCATCCATACCAGCCTGAAGCAACCCCAAGGGAAATACCGAAAATTGCCGTTAGCAATGTCGAGCCAAAACCCACCCGCAACGAGATCTGAGACCCATAAACCGTTCGTGCAAGAACGTCGCGGCCAAAATGATCGGTACCAAAGGGGTGGGTCCAGCTTGGCGGCAGCAATTTTTGCGGCGCATCAATTGTTGTTGGGTCCAGAAAGGTTAAGAAAGGTGCAAGGACTGCCATCAGGACTAAGGGCGTAAGAATAATGCAACCGACAACGAACATATTATTAACACGGGTGTACCAGGCACGATCATGGGGTGTTGAAAATTTTTCCGAACGGAAATAGTTTTCATCGATACTCATCGCGAATACCTTATCCGAGGATTGAAATAGGCATAAGCGAGATCAACAATCAAATTTACCACCAGTGCAACCAGCGTGAGATAGAAAATCCCCCCTTCCAACATTGGATAATCGCGCCTGATAGCAGCAAGGGTTATGAGTTGCCCCAAACCAGGAAGGGCAAAAACATTTTCGATGATGACAGACCCCCCAAGACCAAGCGCAAATGTCAAACCAATCACCGTCGTAATCTGTGTCATCGCGTTTTTAAGGGCATGTATTAACACGACACGGGTTTCAGACAGGCCTTTTGCACGGGCCATGGTAATATATTCCTGGCTCATCACTTCGATCATGGAGGCGCGCGTCATGCGCACAACCAAACCGATCTGCGCTAAACTTTGGGCAATAACAGGCAAAATCAATCGCTTAAGCCACACCCATATTCCAAAATCGGGGCTGCGGTATCCAGAAGCTGGCAGCCAGTTAAGCATAACAGCAAAGATGATGATCAATAAAAACCCAAGCCAGAACGAAGGCATGGCCATACCGATACTGGAAAATATGTTGCTGGCGTAATCAGTAACGCCGCCGCGACGTATGGCCGCGAAAATGCCCAGCGGCATACCGATCAAGATCGTAACTATCATCGAAAAAGTAGTGAGATAAAGCGTGACGGGGAACCGGTCGGCAACAACATCCACCACTGGGTCTTTATAAAAGAGTGATGTACCAAAATTTCCGGACAACACACGAGGCAGCCATTCCAAATATTGAACTATCAATGGGCGGTCAAGGCCAAGCTCGGTGGTGAGCGCATCAATTGTTTCGGCACCAACAGCTTGATGACCAACCAGAGACGAAACTGGACTTCCCGGCACTAAGCGGGTAATGAAAAAAATCAACGTTAATGTAATAAAAATGGTGGGAATAAAAGCAAGCACACGCCGTAGAGCATATTCGAGCACGACCCATTCCCCTCCTTCTTAAGCAAAAAATGTTGATTAATTATGGCTTATGATTGGC
Organism: Phascolosoma agassizii; assembly: GCA_035593235.1. Taxonomy (NCBI): domain Eukaryota; kingdom Metazoa; phylum Annelida; class Sipuncula; order Phascolosomatiformes; family Phascolosomatidae; genus Phascolosoma; species Phascolosoma agassizii. The sequence goes on from JAVJHY011896775.1 coordinate 8,360, forward strand.
AGAAAAATAGGGCCGAAGTTTTGCCCGGCCCCAGTTTTTTCAGGGATTACTCGTCAATCCACACACCGTGCAAAGTAAGATTTCCCAAGGCAAGGTTGCCGTAAGGGTCTTGCACTTTTGAAGATTTCGCTACCAAGCGGTAAATATATCCCAGGTTAACCATCGCAACCTGATCATAAAAAGATGTCTGTAAATCTTCACCAAGCGCTTTACGTTCGCTGAATTCAGTTGCAGAGGCTAGTTTTGCAAAAATCTCTTCTGTTTCATCACTGTAAAAACCAACTTCATTTGACGGGAAGGTTCCGTTGAATTCTGGATGCCATAAAGATGGATCAACCCAGTACCCGCCAGAAGTATAGATATTCAGCTTGTTTGGATCACGACGATTTGCAACCCAGGTATTAAGGTCATAACTTTTAATTTGAAGATTCAGACCTACACGTTTGGCTTGCTCAACCAGGGCAACAGCAATGCGATTTTGTGTGTTACTTGTGGCAATAACCTGAATTGAGATCTCTTCACCTTTATATCCAGCTGCTTCCAAATACTCCTGAGCTGATTGGGTTTTAGCATAACCTGCATCGGTATTATAGGCACTCTCAGGCGCATAGATGCTGGGGTTTGTCAAACTGAATGAAGGGTCTGATACAACCACTGAAGCGATTTCAGCTGGATCGACCATGGCTTGTACGGCCTTACGAATGTTGATGTCTTTTGTTGGGCCCGTTTGGTGATTGAACATCATATATTGTAGAACTCCCGGTCCATTTTTAATCGGGTCAACACCGTTAGCCTCGCCAAGGCGTGCTGCTTCAGAATCAGGCACTTCGGTAATGATGTCATATTCACCGGATTCCAAACCAGCAACCCGGGTTGACGCTTCTGGCACAATCCAGAAAATTACTTCGTCCAAATTTGTTTCTTTCTTACCAGCCTGATAATTTGGCGAATCGGAACGTGCGGAATAGTCATCAAACCGTGCAAGACGTGCATATTGGTCTTCTTTGTATTCAACAAATTTATAAGGACCGGTACCAACGACTTCTGTCAATTGACCCGGTGTTGGTGAAGCCTCTGCAATTTGTTTTGGCATAATGACAGCTTTGTTTTCATCAGAACCAAGCAGCAGCAGCAAGAAGCCACCCATTGGATCATTGAAATTCAAAACAACTGTACTAGCATCCGGGGTATCAATTGAGCTGACATTAGCCAAACCGGCACCTTTTGGACCAACAACACGCCAGCGTTCCAGGGAAGCCTTAACATCACCAGAATCCAATGTGTCACCATTGTGGAATTTAACACCCTGACGCAATTTGAATGTCCAAACTTTGCCAGCCTCAGTGGCAGCATAAGTATCCACCAATTCTGGAACAGCGGTCAGATCACTGCCAAGCCCAAAAAGCCCCTCAAAAACATGCCCCATTACCTGTGGTAGCGGGTGACCAACGGTTGACTGCCAATCGAGTGTAGAAAGCGGAATATGCAGCCCAATATCAAGTGTCCCACCTTGAACCGGGTCACCAGCGGCCTGTGCGGTGCCTATTATCGGCGCACCAAAAATGAAAACACTGCTGAGCAAAATACTGGATAGCTTAAATTTACGCATCATAGTCTCTCCTTTTGTAGATCGTTATACTTTGGTGTGAAATATTATCATCCTTACAAATTAATTTTCAGTTTTTGTGGAACGTTATACTTTTATTAGCATATCCAACCAAAATTCATTTGGCAAGAACAAAGTTATTTTATTATTGGCTTAGTAGTTGATAACCCTAATTGTCCATCACCATGAACATGCAAACACGCTATATTTCCACCGCCTTAAAATTCTAAAGAATGGGCTATCAGCGAATCTTCATTTATATCGACACCCAACCCTGGTTCGTCACCCAAAACAACGTGACCTTCGATTACATTAAACCCACCGGAAAACAAACTATCGTCAAATCCAACACGGCCGTTTGCGCTGAGCGGCATTGGATCACGTATTGTTGCAGCCAAATGACAATGCGCTGTGTCCGCAAGTTTAGAACCGCGCTTGCTGTGAACACTGACACCTATTGCAGACGCTTCACAAATGTTTGCTATTTGACAGGCACTGCCAATCCCGCCGACATTATTGATATTAAGAACAATACGATCTGCGGCAGCCAATCGAGAGATTTGAACCATGGCTTGCGGGGAGTTAACACAATCACCCAGAACAACAGGAATGGGTAGCGATCTGCATAATTCTGCATGTCCATTAAGGTTTGATTGGTGCAGCGGCTGCTCAAGTGAAAGGTTGCTGTAGTATTTTTCTTCAAGAAGTGACGTAAAGATACTGCGTACTTGCCCGGCATTCGTCCAGGATTGGTTAGCACAAGCGTCGACAGAAATTTCCGACCCGACAGCCTCCAGGACAGCTCTCAGCTTTTGCTTTGCCTGCTCGTAACTATCAGTGATCCGACCATTTGAATCATTATTGTTGCCAATATTGACTTTCAATCCGCGAAACCCTTGCTCAACAAAGCCCAGCGCATCGGCTGCATTTTGTTCCGGCGTAGCCTCGCAAAGAGTGGCGGACATTTCCATCCTGGTACGATAGGCACCGCCAAGTACTTCATATACCGGGACCCCGCGCACCTTGCCAATGATGTCGTAAATTGCCATATCAAAGGCCGCACGCGCTGGTTGATTGGCAAGTGAGCGTTCGGTTTCCACCCTATCCAGTCGTTGGCTAATTACAGCGAGATTGCGAGCATCAACACCAACAAGCGCGTGTGCGTAGATCTCAAGCCGGTCAAGCAACCCACCGATGCCTTGATTAGAGGCGCTGGCTATGGAAACTTCGCCAAAACCAACAACATCGCCGTCCGTTGTAATCTGAATGATCACAGTTTCAATATCTGAGATCTTAGATGACTTCCTTTGTGTTTGAATATCTGAATTAATCGGCTTAAAACTTATGGGAAACCGCTTGATTTCAGCGATTTTCATGTCATTATCCTTCATAATTCTGACCCTTCCTGATGGGGCGCAACCAAGGTCGTATTCGACGTACTTCGAAAAGCCGATCCAGTTGTAACACGAGCCTGTGCGCAGGATTTCCTGATCATCAATTCGGTCTTCAACCTTATCTCAGGCGAAGCGTTTAAGCCAGAATCAGTGTTTTGAATAGCAGACACCAGTGCATCACTAGCCAGCCGTCCCATGTTAAATCGTTCTTCGCGAAGCGTTGTGATTGCTGGTCGATAAAAGTCGGCCCAGGCTGGGTCATCAAATCCGATCAAGCTGATATCTTCAGGAATTGATATATTATGTAAATTAAGACATTCCAGTGTCGCACCGGTCATCAACTCGTTACACACCAACAACGCCGTTGGTCGATTATCCATTGTTATAAGCCTGGTAGCAGCCGCCAACGCCTCTTCTTTCAGATAGTTGCCATATGCCACAAGGTTTTCATCAAACGGCAGGCCAGCCTTTATGAGCCCGTCTTTATAACCATCGAGGCGATGTTGCGAGCTATCAATGCTCATTAAACCAGCAACTAGACCAATGCGCTGGTGGTTCAAGGAAGCCAGATACGCAACAGCGTCAGATGCGGCGGTTCGATCGTCTGAAACAATGCGCGTAATTTCAGCCCCCGGGATATCGCAACCAACCAGAACCACCGGAAACCCGGTCTCAGCAAGCTGGCTGAAAATCTCGAAATTTTCGTCCTGCGGAGAGGCGATAATACCGTCAACGCCCCGTTCACGCAGATTTTCTAAATATTCTTTTTCTAGCTTGGCATTGTCATCTGTGTTACACAAAATTACATGAAAGCCAGCAGACCGCGCAGCTTCTTCCACGCCCTGCACAAAAACTGTCCAGTGATAACTAACAATGTTGCTGATCATGACTCCAATGGTGCGGGTCTGCTTTATACGCAATGACCGCGCCACGCCATTTGGCCGGTAATTAAGTTTCGACGCAGCCTTGGTAACTGCTTTACGGGTTTTTTCGCTATAAGATCCGTAACGCCCCAGAACCCTGCTGGCCATACCAAGGGACACGCCTGCTTCCCTGGCGACATCTTTAAGTGTATTAGCTTTTGTCTGACCGACCATAGGATATGGATGCCTAAATTATGGATGCCATTATTCGAAAACACCTGCAGAAGGCGTACAGCAATGTCAAAAAGTAAAAAAACTATACGCCTTGAAATTATCAGCGTCAAGGTATAACGTTGTACTTAAAAAACGTAATTAGTAACCCATGTGGCTAAAATGCCACCCGTCAGCAGATATTCTGATGAGAATCAAAACCTATGAAAATCACTGATATTGAGTATTTTCCTCTTCGATTGAGCGTGGTTGGTGAATCGACTATAGGCACCGATGAAGATCCGGAGTTGCAACGCCAGGCATCACCTGAGGCAATGGCAGCGCAACGTTTTAAAGTTCCTGAAACCGGTGTTGTGCGAATCCATACCGACACGAAACTGCAGGGAATCGGCGATGGCGCAACATTACCCCACTATCTTGCCCACGGCATAGGCAGCATGGCCGATTGGATGAAGCGATTTCGCAAAGTTTTAATTGGCGCTGATCCGTTGAATATCGCCAACATTCATCGCCTTATGGAATCTGTTGCTGACAGAAACCCCGCCGGCTGTCGACCTGCACAAGCAGGTATTGATATGGCCGTATATGACCTTGCCGGAAAAGCACACCAGTGTCCGGTCTATGAACTGCTTGGCGGCGCCTACCGAACCAGCTTTGACCTGCAGACACAAATGCATGGGCATACGCCAGAGCAGCTTTTAGGGGTTTGTGACCATTACATGGGCCTGGGCTACAAGGCCCTTAAAATTAAAATTGGCGGACAGATACGCCGCGATGGTTGCATAACAAAGGTGGCCATTGACGCAGATCTGGCCAAGGTAACCGCGGTCGCCGACAATCTTCCCGACAATATTCAGATTGATGTAGATGCCAATCAGACATTCCTTAATCCCAAAATTGCTGTTAATTTTTTCGAAAGTGTCATACGCACTGCTCATCACCCAAATATGTCAATGGAACAACCGCTCCATCACCTAGATATTGCCGGCCATGCCTTTGTCCGTCAATCAACGCCACTTCCCCTGATATTAGACGAATCAGTGACTTCACCAGTCGCAATGATGCAAATCGTACGGATGGAGGCTGCCGACAGAATTGTTTTGAAACCAAATCGCGTTGGCGGGCTGTTTCAGGCCCGAAAAATAATCGCCATATGCGAAGCCAATGGCATTGGTGTCAGCCTTGACACAATGCCTTTCACCGAACTTGGTAACACAATGCTCTGCCACCTGGCGGCAACTATTCCTACGGCCTACCCCCTTGACGCCGAAGGACACACTTTCTTTGAAGGCAGTCCTTTTAAAGGCGGGTTGGAAATACGCGATAGTCGCGCCCATCTGTGCAACGAACCAGGGTTTGGTGTTGAAATTGATGAACAAAAACTTGAAACAATGGCCGTTAGCACAGGTAAAGCCATGAACGATGTATCAGCAATGGTTTTGTCGCGTAACTGATCTGTGGGGTGCGAACTCTTATTTTTCGAATATATTCGCGGGTACTGTCTGGCGGCTGCAGGTTCATTCACCTATGCGACCCGCACTTTACGCCTTCGGTTTCTGGTAAACGAAGGTGCTCACGATAATTGTGCAAATCTTGGCCATTATTCATGGCAATCACACTGCAAGGGGCTTTTTCAAACGCCAATGGCGGGTAGCATTAGAATTCGCCCAGCACACGTCCAATAGTTTTTGCGAGAGAATCTAGGCAACCAATTTTGCAGCCGGCTCAATGAAACCAGATTTCAATAGCATGAGTAGTGAATCTGCATCAATCGGTTTACTGAACAGATAGCCCTGAATAGTATCGCATCCCATCTCATCCAATAAATTCAATTGTGCCGATTCTTCCACGCCTTCAGCGATGATACCGTGTCCCAGGTTGTGCCCGATATCGACCATGGAGGCAACCAATAGTTTTGTTTTCTCGTCGATCACCATGTCGTCTATAAAATATTTGTCGATCTTAAGATAGTCAACCTCAATGTGTTTTAAAGATGAAAATGAGGAGTAACCCGTGCCAAAATCATCGATTGCAAGCAATACACCCAGGTTTTTCAGTTCATTGAACACCGTGAGATTTTCCAGATCTGTTTGTACCACACTCTCGGTGACTTCCAATTCCAACTGACTGGGTTCGATGCCCGTTTCTTCAATGATCCGCTTTACAAGTGCTATCAATCCTTTATCGAGAAAGTGTGACGGAGAAATATTCACCGCAACGCGTAGCTCAGGAAATCCTTGCTGTTTCCAATTCAAAGCCTGACTGCAGGCAGATTTCAATACCCACTCTGTCAGAGGCTTTATCATGCCTATTCGTTCAGCAGCTTCAATAAACTCAATGGGGGATACGTGCCCCAGGACGGGGTGATTCCAGCGACACAATGCCTCCACGCCGACAATTTCCCGAGTTCTTGTTGCCACCTGAGGCTGAAAGACAAGATTCATTTGTTCATTGTCGATCGCTTCTCTGAGAAATTGTTCGAACTTAAAACGATACTCGGCTTGTTCCGTAAGTTTGGGTTCATAAAAGGCATAACGTTTTTTCCCGGCATATTTCGCAGAGTACAACGCGGTATCGGCAGCTTTAATCAAAGAGGATGTCGATTCGCCATCGGTAGGGAAATGGGAAATGCCAGCGCTGCATGTAGAGGTGAGCATTCTTCCGGCAATACTTGCTGGTTGGGTTATCACGTCTATGCAATGTTGGGCGATTTTGGCGGATACATGGGGGTTGGCCACATTCTCAGCGACGACGCAGAATTCATCGCCACTCAATCGTGAGACAAAGTCCACTTCTCCACCAAGTTCTGTTAATCGATCTGCGATTATTTTCAATAACTTGTCCCCGGAATCGTGGCCTAAGCTGTCGTTAACATCCTTGAAATTATCCAGATCTATATAAATTAAGCTAAAAAATCGACCGTGACGTTTTGAAGAATTGATTAGCTCACCAAGGTATTGATAAAAGTGTGCCCGACTCGCAAGACCCGTCAATTGGTCGGTAAAAGCCAAATCGTGAATCTGTTTTTGGTGATGATCACGCTCCATAATGATTCCCGCTATTCGAGCGGCTGAAATGAGATCATCAGATTCGTCTTGATCGGGTACCGCTGGATAATCGTAATACATACCGAATGCGCCAAGCACTACTCCGTCTGAGTTTATGATGGGCTCAGACCAGCAACAGCGCATCCCGTGTGGTAGTGCATATTGTTTGATGTCAGACCACTTAGGATCTGTTTCAATATTTTCAACTATGCACCTTTTCCCCCAGTAAGTCGATGTACCACACGAACCAACTTCGGGACCGTTCTTAAGGCCATGCACTGCGTTACAGTATTCCTCAGGCATGCTAGGCGCACCACCATGAAGTAATACACCATTTTCTAACTCTAACATCGAACAACGCAATCCTGGATGTCGGGCTTCATACATCAACCCAATAGCATCGTAAATCTTAGATGCGGGGTTGCCTAGAGCGATCATTTCAAGAATTTCCACTGTCCGACGGCTGAAGGCTTCTGCTTTGACTCTCTCGCTAATATCCACGTGTGTGCCGACCAAGCGTGTTGGTTTTCCGTTTGTTTCTGTGAGCGCGCTGTATGCTCGGGATAAAATATCGATGATACGTCCATTTTTATGCATCATTCGCATTTCAATTTCAAACGAGTTGGATTTATTCGACAGATAATCTTCGACGTGTTTTAGAACCCGGTCTTTATCTTCAGGGTGGACCAATTTTTCCCAGGCGGCAATCGTGTTCCCAAGCTCATCTTCTGCATAACCCAGCATGCTCTTCCATCGTGGTGAATAATAGACCTCATCGGTCTCAAGATTCCAATCCCAAAGGCCGTCATTGGCGCCACGTAACGCCAGAGAGTGCCTCTCTTCGCTCAGTGACAACTCCAGTGAACTACTCCTGTATTTCTGTGATAGTACCTGGTTGGACCGTAGCAATGCTAATTCGGCCTGTTTTTGATCAGTAATATTCACTGACACAATTAGGATTTGATTAACTACATTGTCTATGTGAAGCGGAATCAGCGTTGAGCGAAACCAGATCGCGTCACCTTTTCCATCATTTACCGATACCTCATGTACAACCGTTTCGCCCGTTTCTAAAACCTTACCGAGATCCCCGGCGATCAGTGTTTTGATATCTTCAGCGTAAAATTTAAGTGGATAGGGCTGACCATAATAGTCTTCCACTCGTTCGATTTTTAGATCCTTGACCCCTGCCGAACTCATATATCTAAGTTTGAAATCACGATCGACTATTTTCGTGCAAACCGGTGATTGTTCTAGCCACTGCGGCATTGAGGAAGTGAAGTCGCTTGAACAACCACGAATATGATCATTGGAAATGCGCGACTCACTCTGTTGGTGAATTTCTGCGACATTTCTCTCTAATTTAGTATGATCGAGCTTCATCAGTTACCACCCCAATTGCTGCTATAGAATTAATGTCGAGCCAATCGCACCGGAATAGAACGTTCGACATGAATCGCTACCACCGCCTATGATGCCACACAAGAAATTTGCATGTGAGCATTTGAGTTACACTTATTCTCTAACGGGTCTCGGCTGTTATGCATCCCACATTTAACCAAATAGTATAGTTACCGGTCTTTTTGCGACTCGCGTCAATCGGTATTGTCGATTACCGCCCATCTACACCGCCGTATTGTCAAGTTAAACAATTTTGACAAAGGCATGTGATGAAATCCATGCGTTCTGTATTTAGTTGACGCTGGTTGGCTGATGCGCCATTTATACGTGATGATGAAACATATCAACAATTTCGCCATCGAAGCCTCACAATCACCGTTTAAAGAGACACTGTTGAGATATCCCCCTATGACGATTTGCGGGCTTGATTTTGGAACATCTAACTCGACCATTGGCGTGTTACAGGAGGATCAAAAGACTATGGTACCCCTGGAACAGGATTTAAAGGGACACTGGCAATCTACGCTGCCTAGTGCGCTGTTTTTTGGGTTCGACGATGATCAGATCAGTTTCGGCCGGAATGCAATCGCCCGATACACAGAGGGTAAGTCAGGGCGGTTAATGCGGTCGATGAAAAGCTTGCTTGGCAGCTCTCACATGAGTGATGGCACACGGATAAAACGACGGTTTTACAGCTACGACGATATTATTGGTTTTTTTATCACCAGTCTTAAGCAACAGGCTGAATCGTTTCTCAAGGCGGAGACGACGGTCTTGGAATCGGTGGTGATTGGTCGACCTGTTTACTTTAACGACAATGACCCTGTGCTCGATCGCGCCGCAGAGAATCATCTGGCCTCTATTGCACGCAATGCCGGCTTTAAACAAATATCATTTCAATATGAACCCATCGCAGCGGCACTGGACTACGAACAGCAAGTGACTTCTGAAGAGTTGGCGTTAATCATTGATATCGGAGGAGGCACTTCTGATTTCACTTTGATCAAGCTATCGCCGGTGCGTCACCAGCAGATCGACAGACAGAGTGATTTCTTGGGCAATCACGGCATACATCTGGGTGGCACCGATTTTGATCGGCATTTATCTGTAGCTGGCATTATGTCGAAATTCGGAATGGGACTGCCGATGACTGACAGGCCAGAACTGCAAATGCCAAGCTACTTCTATTTTCAGTTAGCCACCTGGCATCAAATCCACTTATTGTATGAACGCGATTCGATGTTAGAAATAAAAAGATATCGCTCACTGGTGAGCAACAAAGAACGATTTGATAGATTGCTTGAGTTATTAAGACTCCGCAAGGGGCACCAGCTGGCAGCACTGGTTGAACAGGCTAAAATTCGGCTGTCAACAGAATTTGAAACGATTGTTGAACTTGAATCACTATTTTCTGATGATTCAGATGTATTGGTTAACAACTGCACGTTGACGCAAAAGCAATTGCAAGAGTCTCTACGCCGTGACGTTGATAAAATATTTACTGCCTTGAACGAAACCCTCAGCCAGGCTGGTTTATGCCCTAAGAATATAGATACCGTGTTCACAACGGGTGGCTCTACCGCACTTCCAATGATTAATATGTGCATTAATAACGCTTTCCCTCATGCTCGGCGGGTAGCCGGTGATTTGTACAATAGTGTCGGCAGCGGATTGCTATTGGAGGCGATCAAGCGTTATCGTTAAGTCAATGGAATATCGGTAAAGTCGAGCCTCTATATGAGAGTAGCTAATCAGATATCTGGACGAGAAAGATCTTCGTGGTCTCAAGATCGATCGTTTATCGGATCATCAATATCAAGTCTTAACATTGCCCGCATTGTGCTGTAGCCCGGGCCACGTTAGCATTGCGATATCGACGGCCTTTATCAGGTCTTTTTTTGGCGTACCCTGCTTAGCTAGGCTGGAAAGACCGGCGATCAGAGTGTCGCAAAAACAAGTTAGTGCAACCATGTCAGTTCCCGGTGGAATCTGGGTATCGTCCTGTCCACGCTTCAGTCGTGCAAAGATAGCTGAACGAGTAAGAGCGGCGGCGCTCCGCAGCGCCACTGTGACGGTCTCAGGAACCAGAGGTGCATCGGAACAGGCGGCGTTGGTAGCAATAAAGCAGCCCAGAGGTGTTGCTTTCGCTGTTAGTCCATCTACCGTCGCGAGAAGCAGTTTATGGACGGCATCATTTGCGTTTGGTTCACGTTCGAGAAGATCAATCCCGGGTTGCACAAAACGACAGACATACAGGTTCAGCGCGGCCAGGAAGGTCGCCTCCTTGTTGCCAAGGGCTGCATAAAGACTCGGTTTGCCTATGCCTGTTGCCTCACAGATATCAGAATACGACGTGCCGAGATATCCGCTTTTCCAGAACAGGCCAAGCGATAGTTCGAGTGCCCGTTCTTTATTAAAACTGCGGGGTCTTCCCCGGCCATCTGCCATCGCTACCTCCATCAAGTTGATAATTATATACTGATCAGTATTATCTACCGTTCGGTACAGATATATGTGATACTGGGTCGCAACAGTAAGCCTAAAACAATTGTCCATGTGGATAAGCAGTACCAAATGCCAGCACTAATAAACAAGATCATCGTTATTTCAGTTGCTTACTTCTTCTCGGCCACCCTGGCCATTGCGGCGGTTGACTGCGACGGGGTGCACGAATTCGGTAATGGGGTGTACAGCTTTACTATCGGCGAGGGCAACCACTCGATGTTTGTGGTAGACAAGGACAGTGTTGTCGTATTCCGAAAGCTGTCAGACTGCCACAATATGCGCAGTGGGCAGGCTATGAGGAATGGCTTGAAATGAATACCCTTAGGGTAATGACCGATCTCTGGATGGGGCCGTTTCCCTGGATTCCGGACGCACAATAGTTAACACATCCATTCAGGTAGTGAAGAGTATGGCCTTAACCAAGAAAGATCAGATCCGGGCTTTGTTGAAAAGTATTGAGACCGGCGATGCTGGACCGGTCGCCGTGGTTAATGAGGCGAAGTACATTCAGCATAATCCCGAAACCCACGAAGGTAGTGAAGGCCTCGCGACTTTGTTCAAGCGGCTGGCCAAAACTGAACCCAAGGTGAATATTGTGCGGGCCTTTGAGGATGGCGAATTCGTCTTCGCACATACTGAGTATGATTTTGCGAGGTATAGTATCGGTTTCGAAGTTTTTAGGTTTGAAGACGGTCAGGCGGTTGAGCACTGGGACAATATTCAGGAAAGACTCGGGCCAAACCGATCCGGACACAGTATGGTGGACGGGCCCATCGAACCAGATGATCATGAACTCACGGAAAAGAACCGAACTTTCGTTCGATCTTTCGTTGAAACTGTGCTTATCGACGGGCAAATCGACACGCTGACAAACTATGTCGACGAGGAAACCTATACCGAACACAGTCCCCGAGCGGGGGATGGTGTGGCCACGCTACGCTCAGCGTTGGAAGCTGAAGATGAATATCACAGACAGATCGACTATCACCGTGTCCATCGTGTTTTGGCCGAGGGCAGTTTCGTGCTTTGCGTCAGTGAGGGTTATTTCACTGGTGTCCACACTTCTTTCTATGACCTCTTTCGCATCGCGGACGGAAAAATCACAGAGCACTGGGACACGACAGAAAAAATTATACCGTCGAATGAATGGAAAAACGACAATGGTAAATTTTAACACCTGATCGCAGAACTAGCTGCTCTACCCAATATTGCCGAAATACAACAGTCTAAGTCGATGGCTCCTTACCGTTACATTACCCACAATTCGCGTAAGCTATTTCGCTCACCGATTCTCCGTCGGTTTCCGGGATTGCGTATATCCGTGGCATTTCGAACAGTAAGATGGTTTTATGGAATTTAGGAAGTGTGGACGCACTGATCTCAAGGTTTCACGGTTGACTTTCGGCTGCGGTGTTGTGGGCGGATTTGGGGCACTCGCACGGTTGCAACCGGGACGGCATCTTCACTGCCAAAGGTGATACTGATGCCATTCACGAGCTACTAGTCATTGTCCCATCCCATCGTAATTTGGAGGATAGAATGAAGATTGGCAAGCGATGTGTTTCCATGTACTCGCAGCCGACGCCATATCATGGGACTGACGGCTCGAAGCGCAATTTTGATCGGGTAGGTCTTCACGTGGGAGACAGCTCCGAGTATCAAAATTTGAGCATCTACCAGAATCGAAGTGATGAGAAGAAATAATTAATGTGCCCCAGACAATTTGGTGCTCTCCAATAAGGAACTTCCACACTACCTTAGTTCGGATAACGATCCCCTATTCCGCTATCATCGTTGGCAGGCTAATCTTCGCATTCTTGATGTTAACGAAATTAAAAGCATCCCATACACACCGACTTCTCATCCCTTCGTAGAGCGCTTAATGGGAAAGATTCGTCGTGAGTATCTTGATCGACCATTTTTCTGGAATGCACGCGACCTGGAACGCAAGCTCGAATCATTCGCTCAGTATTTCAATCAGCATCGGGTTCACCAATCGTTGGATGGAAAGACACCCGTCAGCGCAAACGAGCGTAGTTACTCGCAACGCGCAGATCTGAGTCAATACACATGGATGTCACACTGCCGTGGGCTTTTTGAAACTCAAATAGCAGCTTAGGGTTAGAATTCGCCCACCGCAGCTCAGCCATACGTCGATTGGCAGATAAGTCACTCAACTGAGCTTGACAACTTTCAGGTGACTCCCCACAAGCAGTATTGAGGTAGTTTAAAAATCTGCCTTTTTCGATAAACGTGATGGTTCTTGAGTTCGCTCTGCCAACTCGGGATAAAAAGGGAATATGGTGCGGCCTCTGTATTGAGCTAAATCCATGACTGCCCCCGCAACTGTAAGCGGTGAGCTTTCTCGAACGAAACCACTGGGTGATATGCCTGGGAAGGATCGGGAACGCATTGAACCGCAAGTCAGGAGACCTGCCATCGTTACGTCAACTCAACCCGGGCGGGGTGCCCCGGCAAGGAGCATTCCGATGGTAAAAACGGCCTCGCCGCGAATAATGACCATGATGCGCCCTTCCCGCTCAGTGCGCGGAGGGCACCATGGTACTCGAACAGATTTTGATCACACTCAAGGAATCACAAGTCGAGCATCGACTGGCCGTTGAACTTGGCCGGCTTGCATTCCTGGAATGGCTTGTATCGCTACCCATCGATCGTGATATCACGCAGCAGGCCATGTTGGCCTACGAGCAAGCTGTCCCACTGAAACCGGTTTCCCCGGCTATCGCGGTTTTTTGCGACTTGTTGATCGAGGCTGCACAGGCACCGCCCAAGCCCCTAAATCAGCCCTCGCACGGCCTCGATCGGCGCCGTGGCAGTCGCCGACGGACGCTGCACTGAACGCGTTAATTCACATGAGGGTGTGGCTACCCGGTTAGGAACAACCATAGCCGCACGTATCAGTGGCGTCTCACGATCCCACTGATCAATCGGGTGTGTGAAAAGCTAACTCAGTGGAAAGCTGTCAAGTCGCTCGACGCCCGTCGCCGTAACGAGCACTTGCGTTTCCAGCTTGATGCTCTCCGATCCAACTTCACCGATCAGGCTTTCAATACACAAGACCATGCCCGTCTCGAATCGGCCCGACATGGCTCCCGGCCCCCAATCGACATGCAGCGGAATTACGGGCCATTCATCCGCCATGCCCGTGCCATGTACGGCCAGCGAATAGCGGAAAGGGATGTGTGGTTCCGGGATGCGCCAGCTTTCTTCGGTGAATTCTACAAAGCTCACGCCAGGGTGAATCAGGCCAAGGTTATGGTGTATTTGATCCAGCGCTGTGTTGTAAAGTCGTCGCTGAACTTCTGTGAACGGCGTGTAGCCACAGGTCCAGGACCGGGACAGATCAGCGCAATAGCCGTAGGGACCGATCATATCCGTGTCAAATGAGATCATCTCGCCCGCCTGACAAACTCGGTCTGAACATTCCTGATACCAGGGGTTAGTGCGAGGCCCGCACGTCAACAGCTTGGTTTCCAACCAGTCGCCGCCACAACGGGCGTTCTCAAAATGCAGATGCGCCCAAAGCTCGCGTTCTGTCGCACCAGGCGTAGAATGATCATAAATCCGCGCCATGCCGGCCTCGCAGACACGGATGGTCCAGCGCATCAGCTCGATCTCGTCCGCGGATTTGATGGACCGCGCCAATTCGGTGATCCGGGTACCTTCGACATATGTCAGGCCCCGTGCCGCGAGCGCATGCACACCGATGCCATCCAGTCTGTCACAAGCAATTCGCGTGTTGTCACCGCCATGGGTGCGCATCAAATCAGCGATCTCATCAGCCCACCCCTCGATCGCAAGCCCCACCTTATCGCCCGAGGCCATGAACATCCATGTCTTTGCAATCCGAATCTCATCAATACCGGGCAGCCCATCATTGACGTGCAGACAGCCTTTGAATTCAAACATGATCGCTGGCCCATCGGCCAGGATCAGGGCGTAGCGCATTGGATTGTGCAGCGTCCAAACCTGCATGTTCGAGCAATCGAAGGCATAGCGGATATTGCACGGATCATAGAGCAGCAGAGCTGCGCAATCAGACTGCGCAAGCTGATCCCGTAGCCGCTGCAGACGGTAGCGCCGCGCTCGATCAAGCGTTACGTGGGACACAGGGTTCTTGAGCGGTTTGTCCGCCCCTTCCGTATTCAGATAGGTCAGTTTGCGAACGTCCTTGAAGGCAGGCACTATGGTCACTTGGCACGCCCATAAAATCCAATGCGCTCACTTTCGGAAAACAGAACTCCCGATTCTTCATAGTACGAAAACACAGCAATAATACGATCCTGACTGCCGGTTACAGGAGTAACTCGGTGCGCTGTGTTTTTGCCTTTGAACACATTCAGGGTGCCCGGACTCAGCGGCATCCGCACGGGCTGACGGCGCCCTTCAAGCAGGTCGGCCACACCTTCATAATTCGGATCTGTGTCGCTGCGTAGATCCTTGTCATACTCAAAAAGGCCGCCTCCGAATGGGGCCTGTAATAACAGTGTGGTAGTGAATTTCGACCGATCAAAATGCCAGTTCAATGCTTGGCCCGCCGAGTATCCCATAACATTCACCCGGGCCAGTGGATCCTCCATGGTGAAAAGCCTTGGTTTTTCCATAACGGCCGCAAGAAAGGATGCAAACTGAGGCCATTCATAGAGGTTTATGATAGATGCCTGACGTATTTGATCTGCACAGATGGTGCGGTTCGAGGTTTCGAATTGTCGCAGAGCGGGATGCGTGTGATCTAGTTCATCGATGACGTTCTTGAAATAAATGTTGTGTTGGCGAGCATGTGTGAAGGCTTTTGATGACAGGATCGGCTTGAGCGCAGCCACAGCGGCGTCCAGTGCGTCTTGCTGAATGAACTCCGGAAGGTTGAACAGCCCATCCGCGGCCAACTTTTTCTTGCAAGCATCTACTAATGCCTGCCACTTCGCACTGCCGGTCTGATCCAGCGGATAGCGTTCAAGATCAATAAATTTTCGCAACATTTTCTCCCTATTGCCCAATAGAAATCTAACAAACCGATGTATCTTGGGTTGAAAGTGCTTGCCATAGTGGATGTGCAACAGGGTCTTTAG
The DNA here is from genome assembly GCA_035593235.1 of Phascolosoma agassizii. Lineage (NCBI taxonomy): Eukaryota > Metazoa > Annelida > Sipuncula > Phascolosomatiformes > Phascolosomatidae > Phascolosoma > Phascolosoma agassizii. The sequence goes on from JAVJHY011896775.1 coordinate 24,497, forward strand.
ATGTGAACAGGTATAGTGCAAATATCTGACGGTAATTCTTGTAAACATACCCACCATTTTTCTTCAGATAGATATCTCGTTTGGCGTAATATAGCGATGGCAACTGGTACCACGGAGCTTTCGGGAACGAATGATGAACGTAGTGGAAGTTGTTGTTTAGGAACAGCCATGAAAATATGCCTCGATCCTCGATTATGACCGTTCGACTTTGTACTTTCTCATTGGCCTGATGCTCAAGAAAGGTTCGAACTTTTAGCACTGACAGCGCACAATACGCAGATAACAGATAGAGCCAGAGGTTCATAGCACCCGAAGCTCCCATTAAAAGGAGCAGCGGTACAATTCCTGCCATGTGCAGCACGTATGCAGTAGAGACACTGCGATTGCCCTGCAGTATTTCACGGATGTCTGTTCGATAAAAATGTATGAGGCCGATTGTCGGACCAATCACAATCCGTCCAGCAAGAGTGTTGTTGATTCTTAGTAATAACTGAATATAGCTTGAACATTTTTCCCAGACTGCTGCGTCCAGGTAATTTGTCTCGGGGTCGTCGTAGGGGTCAGTGAGATTCTCATTGATATGGTGTTTAAGATGGGTGTCTCTGAACCGGCGATATGGAATGAACAATCCAAACGGAATACTGATCAACATCTCATTCAGCCATTGCTTTTGGTACGGGTGCCCGTGCAAAACTTCATGCTGTAACGATGAATGCAGGGTGAGCAATACCGCCAATACTGGAATTGTAATCCCATTCCACGGAATCGGATTAGCAAGCAAAATTAACATGATGCTTAGTGAGCAAATCAATATTAGAGTGATTGTTATCCACTCTGCGGACCTGCGTTGGACGCTGGTGGCTAGTTGCTGGTTTACGTCATTTAGCCATCGCTGGTTCCGTTTGCTTTTATTGCTCATTTCCATCTTTTTGGGCGCTTTTCACTGTTGAAATCACAATAACAAACATAATACCTTGTGAAAAGCGACAATAACTTGTTATAAAGATAGAATATCTTGCGTATATTCGAGTTAGCTTATGTCTCCGTCATTGAAAGGGTTGCAGGCCTTTGAAGCTGCAGCCCGCACTGGAAGCTTCGTAGCCGCAGCACGCGAGCTCTCTGTGACGCCAGCGGCAATCAGCCAGCTTGTGCGAACACTCGAAGAACAGATAGGACGTAAATTGTTCTTACGTAACAATCGCCGTATTTTTCCCAGTGGTGCTGGGTTGGAAATTTTGCCGCAACTGCATTCAGCATTTGAGCAACTTGGGACAGTAACAAGCCAGCTCACTGGGAACATTCCGCGTTCTCGTTTAATTGTCTCCGCTCCTCAGTCGATAACTGCCGGATGGTTGTGTTCGACCATAGCAGCCTTTGTCCATCAGCAAGGACCATTAGAAATTTCAGTCAGGGCAGAGGAGGATCCGGTGACATTTGATCGAGAGCTAATAGATTTTCGGATGTCGTATGGCCATTTTCAGTATCGTGGTTATAACACGCGTGAGTTGTGTTTCGATTCCGTCTATGCGGTTTGCTCTCCTGAATTCATTTGCAAATATCCAGGCATGGATAACCCCGAGAATCTCTTAGGTGTTCCACTGATACATACAGATTGGGGGCCCGCAGCTGCGACTTATCCCACTTGGAGAAGCTGGTTCGAAAGCGTTGGTATTAATTCAGATCGGCACCGATGCAATTCTTCATTGTTGGCAAATACATCCAAATCTGCAATTGATCTGGCTGTGAGCGGTATTGGCGTTGCATTAGTTCAAGGACTACTCTGCGCAAAATATCTTGCGAATGCTCAGCTGATCATTCCTAATGCACAATCTTTACTACTAACACAACCATACTGCATCACGATTCCCGAACGAAGTCGCATGCGCTCAGTGGTCAGTGTCTTTGACGAGTGGTTTGTCAGCGAGTGCGAAAAATCAGTTGAGCGTGCCAGCCTTGCATACGAAAGCTAAGATGACAGTAGTAACACCGTCTGATGATGAAGGTAGTTGTTGTCTTAACAGTTACTAACTATCCGTCAAATTGATTGAAAACAATAGTATACAAAAGGTTTTAGTATTTGCACCCTATGCGCATAGTGCACCTCCCAGCGTTGAATCGTACTGTGGTCAATCTCGTAGCCACGCTCCTACATCTACTCTTCCAAATCTCGATAACTCTGTGAATAGGTCACAACTACCGCACACATTGCAGTATTAACTCTAGTTTGTGGTGACGAACTTTGAAACTGATCATTCTTTACCCGCTTATTGAAATTCTGACTACTTGAGTAAACAACGGTATATAGAACAGCTCTGATTCGCGACAAAAACCGTAAACTGTACGTCGCTTGTGACCAAACCAACGGTGCGAACTGCTGCCCAAATGTGTGTGATACAGAATCGATATCGATGTGGCTAACTGGCTGCCATGTATTTGGCTGATTTCAAACAGCATCATATGCAGTGGGGCAATGCCACCAGCGCAGGTATAACGGTCTCTATCAATCTCATAGAGCTCTGGAGAGATCACCAGATGGGGGGTATCGTTCGCGCGAACTGGCCTTATTTTCCCACTGGATAGTACTGCGATAGCCATCCAGCAAAACAGCCTTGGCTAGTAGATAGCTGCCAGTACACACTGCACCCAATGTGACTTTTTGTTTACCCAGTGCATGCAACCAGTTGAGCATGCTGTCATCTTCAGTAAGATGTATATTGTTACCACCACAAACAAACACAGCGTCGTAACGCTCACGATCGTTGATAGAACGATCAGTTGACAAGGTAATACCGTTGCTGCAGGTAACAGGTTCACCATTAGCACTCACCGTGATCCACTCATACAACCCAGACCCACTGAGCTGATTGGCCATTCGCAACGGTCCAATCGCCGAGGAGAAGGAAATCATCGAGAAATTGGGTACCATCAGAAAAGCGACTCTGTTTGGTTCGTTGTTGCTGAGATCACCAATCATGTCGCGCCACCGGGCAAGCCTGCTTCAGGCTACCCCAATAGTAGCGCCGGCCAGTGTAACCTTCTGCGTACTTGTCGGACACTGATTAATTGTAAAAGTAGGACTCTGCATGCACTGGTCGGACGGTTACCATTCAAGCAAGCCTCATCAGCGCACCAGTTGGATCATAAGCAGGCGCCCCCAGAATTTGCGCGTCATAATATTCTCCAAGAATCTCGACTTGCACAACCGCACCTTCACTTGTATGTTCAGTTTTAACATAACCCATGGCCATTGATTTTCCGACTCGATGGCCATAACCGCCTGAACTCACATAGCCAATCGCTTCTCCATCTTTCAATATCGCTTCATCGTTAGAGACATCTATTCCATCTACATCGATGGTGATTGTTACTAGTTTTTGTTTTTGTTCATTGTCACGAAAACCGAGCGTTGCCTCCTTACCGACAAATTCTTTATTCCAATTAATAAAAACTTCCAGGCCAGATTCAACGGCATTGAAATCAGGGCGGAACTCCAACGTCCAAGCACCCCAACCTTTCTCCAACCGCATCGACATAAGCGCTCTTGCGCCATACCAACGATATTCCAGATCGGCACCAACAGATTCAATAGTTTCTGACAGCCGCAGTAGATACTCCGGCCGACAATACAATTCGAAACCCAGCTCGCCTGAGAAACTAATTCTATTCAAGATGACCGGTACGCCGGCTACGGTTGTTTGGCGCGAGTCGCGAAATTTCAATGCATCAGCACTAACATCATCTCGAGTCAGGCGACTAAGTAACTTGCGCGACTTTGGTCCTGACAATGCAATACCGTGCCAGTGATCACTGACATTTGCATACTCAACACCTTCTGGCAGACTTTGTTCAAACCACCGCTTATGTGCATCCTGCATAGCACCTGATCCAAATAGTAAGAAGTGTTCTTCATTCATACAGGCGACGGTCAAATCACCATACAGTTTTCCTTTTGGCGTTAACATCGGCGTTAACGTGAGACGGCCCGGCTTTGGAACGAAACCTGCCAGTACATTGTTCAGATAGGCTCGTGCGTTTTTGCCTTTAAACTCATGCTTTGCAAAGTTGGCTATTTCAATACCACCAACAGCATGTTGAACAGCGTTCACTTCCCGCGCAACGTAATCATGGCTGCGATTACGCTCAAACGTTGGCTCTTCATGAGCATCGTCAGGGCCATCAGCAAACCACAGGGCGTTTTCAAGACCAAAGCCTTGGCCCATTACTGCACCCTTTGCCGTTAGCCGATCATAGAGAGCTGTTGTTTTTTGCATTCGCCCTTTTGGTAACGTTTCATTGGGGAATGTCATGACAAAACGGCGCTCATAATTCTCGGCAGACTTTATGGTTCCCCAATCAGGCGTTGCAAAGTCACCAAAGCGAGCGATATCCATGGCCCACACATCTATAGAAGGCTCGCCGTCAATCATCCATTCAGCCATAGTCAAGCCAACGCCTCCACCTTGACAAAAGCCAGCCATGACACCCACGGCGACCCAATAATTTTTCATTCCTGGGACCGGACCGATCATCGGGTTTCCATCAGGCCCGAATGTGAAGGGCCCATTGATCATGTCTTTGATACCAGCACTGCCTATTGCTGGAATGCGCTCAAAGGACATCTCTAAACGTTCCGCAATTCGATCGATATCAGGCGCAAGTAGTTCATGACCAAAATCCATTGGCGTACCATCTACTTTCCACGGTGTAGACGTAGGCTCGTATGTTCCTAGCAACATACCTTGCCGCTCCTGGCGGAAATATATGTTGGCCTCGTAGTCAATGCCGGCAGGTAGACGCCCCGACTCTCCCTGCTTCATCCGTTCAACGATCTCCGGTATGGGTTCGGTAATCAGATAGTGATGTTCCATCGGTTGGATAGGTAACTTGAGCCCTGCCATATGACCCACTTCCCGGCCCCAAAGTCCTCCGCAATTCACAATAAACTCTGCATTGATAGAACCGTTGGGCGTGGTCACATCCCAACTGTTATCGGAGCGTTGAGTGCAGCCGATTACCGGTGTATGAGTAAAATACCGCGCACCGTGCATACGCGCCGATTTGGCAAATGCATAGGTGGCCCCGGATGGATCAAGATCACCGTCCTGATCGTCCCAAAGCGCTGCATAGTAGTGTTTCGGATCGATAAGCGGATGACGTTCTACCAGTTCCTTAGGGCTTATAAATTCTTGATTTAGTCCCATGTAACGAGCTTTGGATCGCTCTCGCTTGAGATAGTTGTACCATTCCTTAGTGGAGGCAGCGTAGAAACCGCCAGTTATGTGCAGGCCAACGCTATGACCGCTGGTCTCTTCAATTTCCTTGTACAAATCAATTGTGTAGCTTTGCAAACGACTGATATTTGGATCAGAGCTGATCGTATGGATTTGTCCGGCGGCGTGCCATGATGAACCTGATGTCAACTCGTCACGTTCGAGTAACACAACATCTTTCCAACCGAACTTTGCAAGATGAAAAAGAATTGAACACCCGACGACGCCTCCACCAATAATGACCACCTTGGCATGAGAGGGTATGGATTTGGAACCACTGGTTTTTTCTGTTTGAACTTCAGGCATTATTCACTCGCTTTATTTATTGGTACTAGCATGACAAGGCCGTGTTATGCATCAGATTAGGTTAATGCAACGGTAGTCGACGATAGACAGCAGGTTGTTTCGGGTCATGAAAATGATCTAACTGCCCATTGTCTAGTAGGTGCTTATGCCAAACACTTAACGCGTCTTGATCCAACATCACACCAAGACCATGGCCTTCCGGTACGGCAACCGTGTTATCGGTTTGTCGAAAGGGTCCACCCTCAATGACATCACCTATTTGCCAACGAAATAACGACTGACTGGGTTCAGTGATCCATGGCATAGGCGCACTCATGTGTAAGTATGCAGCGGTTGCAATCTCGATGATCGTTTTAGACGTGCCAGAGTAATGTCCGCCAATCCACCACATTGGTTTTTCGAGTGGGATATTAACTGGAGTAGCCCGCACTCCTGTAGTCTTAATACCAGGCATCCGGTAACTCTTCCTTGCGCTTAGCTACATAGGCAAGCAATTCTTCACGCTTGGCGATATCCATGGGCGGCTCTTCATAGTTGTTCAACATGGAGTTCCAGCGCTTGTAAGCGTTTTGGCGCATGTCATTGGAGCCCGCTTCCTCCCAACTCTCTACATTTTCACTATCACTAAGCGCGGGTTCGTAGAAAGCAGTTTGGTAATTGCGCATGGTGTGGGAACAACCAAGAAAGTGGCCACCTGCCTCAACTTCACCGTAGGCATCTCTTGCGAAAGCTTCCTCTGACGTATCAAGGCCCTGACTAAGGATTTTTTGATAGCCGCCTAATCTATCTGCATCCATAACAAGTTTTTCAAAGCCAGTGCAGAGCCCGCCTTCAAGCCAACCCGCTGCATGTAATACAAAGTTGGCTCCGGCCAACATCGTTGAATGCATTGAATCGGCGCTTTCATAAGCTGCTTGCGCATCCTCGACCTTAGACGCCGTTAATGATCCTCCGCAACGAAGTGGCAAGCCTGCCCTTCGAGCCAATTGAGCAATTGCGTAGTTTGAAACAACGGGCTCTGGCATTCCAAATGTTGGCGCTCCAGATTTTAGAGACATCGACGATAAAAAGTTACCGAGAACAAATGGTGCACCGGGACGAATCAATTGCACATACGCACAAACCATCATTGCTTCAGCCATGGCTTGTGCGATAGAGGCCGCTGTGGATACAGGCCCCATAGCGCCAGAGAGAATAAAGGGCACCACAATGATGCCCTGCCCACGGCTGGAATAAACGCGCACTGATTCTGTAACGACTTTATCCACTAGCAACGGTGAATTAGTATTGACGTTGCCCATGATCACGCAATTGTTATCCATTACTTCTTTGCCAAAAACAATCTCTGCCATATCAACACTATTTTGTGCGCGGCTCATCTCTGTAATAGCGCCAAGATGAGGTTTGTCGGAGAGTGTCATGTGGGCATACAACATATCCAGATGACGTTTACTGACCGGTATGTCACACGGTTCGCAGGTAACGAAGCCGCCGTGATGCAGGTTGGGGTGCATGTAAGTGAGGCGAACCAAATTTTCAAATGCTTCAAGATCACCATAGCGCCGACCTTTCTCTAGGTCACGGACAAACGGCGCGCCATAGATTGGTGCGAAGACTTGATGGTTGCCACCCATGGTGACCGAACGTTCCGGGTTACGAGCTAACTGGGTGAACTGTGATGGGGCCTTAGCACAAAGGTCACGAATCCAGTCTGCAGGTGCTTTAACGATATCGCCATCCACCTTAGCGCCGCACTCTTTCCAAAGCATGACCGATTCAGGATCGTCGCGAAACGCGATCCCGACGTCCTGCAAAATCCAGTCAACCTGTGCTTCAAGGCTGACAATCTGCGCCTCGCATAAGAATTCGAAGAACGGCACAGTACGCTGAATATACGGAGACTTGGGTGCACCTTTTTGAACATCGAGCGTTCGTCTGGACTTTTTCACGCGTCTGGTCATATGCGCTTCTCAGTCAATCTAGAAGGATAATTTTACAAAATGCATCAATGCCTGTATATATTTATTTCAAGCGTGTATAGGATATTAATATATTATGCAAGAGCTCTGGCAATTGGTCGCATCTCCGCGCCATATCATGGTTTTTGACGCAGCAGCGCGACACCAATCCTTCACCAACGCAGCTGAGGAATTGAATACACACCAGCCTGCCGTGAGTACGGCCATCAAACAATTGGAGCAGGCGTTGGGTGTGTTGTTGTTTACACGAGAACATAAAAAAGTGGCACTCACTGCGGCCGGGTCACGGCTCCATTCCGATGTTTCCCGATCACTTGAACAAATTCTCATGTCTGCTCGGTCAGTACAACAGCTGACTAGGAACAACCACGTCACTCTGAATACTTCATCAGCATTCAGTCATTACTGGCTGATGCCGCGACTGGCCGACCTTCATGCTCGCCATCCTGATATAGACCTTCGAATTCAATCAAGTGACCGGGAACCTGATATTGATGCAGAGAATATCAGCCTGGCTGTCAGGCGTGGAAACGGTGATTGGCCGGGCTGCCATGGTGCGCTGATTGCAACTGAAGCGATCTATCCCGTTGCAATTCCCCGGATTCTGTCACAGGTAAACGACCGGGATGGAAAACCTGATTTGGCGAATCAATTATTGATACACCTCGAAGAACCGATTCGCGAACGCCCCACCTGGCCGCAGTGGTTTAATCATTTTGACTACACTGCATGCTCACCTAAAAATGGACTCATCTTGAATGACTACGCGCTTGTACTTCAAGCCGCAATAGCGGGCGAAGGAATCGCTTTTGGATGGCGGCATTTGACCGGCCGACTCGTCGAACAGGGTGTGCTGGCAGCCAGAGAAGACTGGACATGGGAAACAGGCCTGGGCTTCTATTTGGTGTGGTCGAAAATGCGCGAACTAACAGGCGCCGCAGCACAAGTACGGGATTGGATAGTGGGAACGTGTGAGCACGATCGGGGGTAGCCAGTCACTGTAGAGAGGCGTAATAGCATTGTTAATTATCGTTCGCTCGATGACAAACGGGTCACCCATGTCTGTCACCGGAGAACTTTATCAGGCCTTAGCTGAAAAGGATCTCAGCAGAGCGTGCGAATCGAATTTTCTCTGCTGTTGATTTCGTTTGATCTTTTTTCCGCGTGGACGGTAATCGATAGAATATGGGCATTTCTATCACTTCAGTTTTTCGACGCCGCATCTGCCCTAATCGGTTTTATCCGCTGGAGCTGTCCTTCCTGAAAATTCAATCGTATTGGTATTCTTGACTATTTTCAACAATCGTTGAAGGATAGCAAGCATGTCGATTCTTCGCCTAATAGTCACTTTTATACTCTGTTTCCTAAAGTCTCAGCGTCAACTGATTCTTGAGAACCTGGCGTTGAGGCAACAGGTGACTATGCTGCGAAAAACAGTGAAACGCCCTCGCGCCTTAGTTGCGGACAAGCTGTTTTGGATACTCTTTTCACGATACGTGAATGATTGGCGTAATTTATTCAAACTGGTCTACCTACGTGTTGATGGAAAATAGGGTATAGTAACGATGTCTTTCAACAACAACGGTTTACATGGA